>JAIPRL010011505.1:0-13439 GCA_025469235.1 Pemphigus obesinymphae
CAGGGTGGTGGATATACGTATTAAACACCGTACCGAGCCGGTCGACGACAACGATGGTGTGGGGTGCCGGTAGGTATACATAGGCGCGCGACGTTTCTGACGAGGCCTAAATGCGTTACGTTACAAAAGACTGAAAGAAAAAACACCTATAAGAATCAAGACATGCAAAAGTGGCCGAACTGTACCGAAATGACGAGGATAACCTGCAGATATACTGGCCAATCAGAGAGTAAAAATCACCCCACTTCCAATTTCTATTTTCTCTATATATTATCATTAATACTGTAGAGATAGGAAATTGGAAATATATCTACCTTTGGTATCCCCTTAGTCAGACCGGCTTGCTGGAAAAAGATTGTTGTGCGACCAACCCGGTAACTCCCTACTCTCTTACCTACCTTATACTCCACTGACCGCAGCTTCTACGAGTAAAGTCAGATCCTCTCCTTAAGGTCAATACGAGATATACATTTAAATATATATTTTTTACGAGATATACCTTCCTCCTCTTTTCTGCGACCTCTACTTATACGAGTTACGTCGCTCTTCTCCGTCCTTCCTCTACCGGAAGCATCGCCACGGCGAATCCAGTCAACCGCGGATTCACCGGAGCCAGCCAAGCAGCCAATCCGGTCAAAGGCCATTCCAAACCACGTCGGCAAACAGAGGCGAGCTCCTCGGACACCCTCTTGAACTGTCACCAACGAAAAGCAGTTTCATCGGACCACAACTTCGCACCACCGAACTCGGGCGTCTCCTAGGAAAGTGAAGTGAACCACCGCGTCGGACCCATTTCACCACGGACACCGAGACCACGGCCCATATAGGATCCGACCACGTCGACGTCCAAATCCCGGCTCTACCGGGAATTATTAGCAGACCATCCAGCGGGCCAACCAGGTCACGCCGAACGAGTCCGAACCCAACCACCACTGCAAGAGGATTCTAATTGCGAACCACCGCGGAGCACGCCACCAGAGAGTAATTATACTATCGCTATCTAGTATCATCAGTGTAAACCTTACGACTCAGTGTATCCCCTACGAACATCCCGCATAACCAGACACTTGTCTGAAGACTTCCCTAACCTGGGCAGATAGGCTGGGCAACCCACTTACACGAGTAGGGTTTGAGGGAATGTCCCCCTCGGACGTGGGGCTTGATAGGCACTGCTTGTACATCGACACCCGGCAAGTCCACGCCTTCATTGTATATAGTTTAAGAATTACATATTGTAACGGAACTTTTGATTGTGAAATAATTTAAACAAATAAAGATATTAGTAATAAACGCTGAATATCTTTATTCTATGACAGCCACATTCATATTGTGAGAGTTGGACTGTTTCATCTCCTTATCAGAACTAACTTCTAAAATATACCTTGATATAATTTATATCAAGGAAAAAACTACCAAATTGTTGTGCGAGCGAGCCATCATAACTCCAAAGAACGACATGGTAGCCGAAATCAATGAAATTATATGAAGAGCATTTAAAAAAAAAGCAGTCGAATAAAGATATTTTGATTCAATGACCCAAACGAATGTCGCTGTCCATTACCCTTTAGAATTTTTTAATACTCTAAAGCCTTCTGGTCTTCCATCATATAAACTTATCTTTAAAATTTGAGCACTTCTTATGTTACTAAGAAATCTTAACCCACCTAAATTGTGTAATGGAATTAGATTGCAAATTAAAGCTCTAAACAAAAATATAATAAAAGCCATATTTATCACAAGGTGTGCTCGAGGAGATATAGTTTTCATCCCAAGAATAACGTTAATTCCAACTAATTATCCCTTTTAGTTTAAAAGATTACAGTTTTCTCTCAAAGATTGCTTTTCTATGACTATAAATAAGTCTCATGGACAATGGTTGAGCATTCCTAGCATTGACTTAAGAGAAGAATATTTTTCGCATGGCAAGTTCTATGTTGCATGTTCTAGAGTTTGCTTAGACACAAAAGGCAGTATAAAATATACAGTTTATAAAGAGATATTGGGATGAATATAAGATAATAATTATAAGAAAAAGAATTATAATAATACGTAAAACGATGTAAAAACAATTTTTCAACTAAAAATCTATAAAATGTTAACATTTTTTTGTTTAGAATTTTATCTTAAAATTTGTCTTCAAAAAACTAAAATATACTAATTTTTTGCCAATTTGTGGTTGTTACAATACACGGCTAACCCAGAGTCAAGATATCTTAAAACAACCTGTAATATAAAAACTGATAAAAAGAAAAAAATTATATGTAATGTAAAAAACTGCACATGGGCGAAGCCGGGTTATTCAGCTAGTATATATATATAGACGGTGTTCAGGTTAAGTTACTACTTTCGGGAAACTAAAAAAAACCTATCAAAATCATCCAAAAGTTAAAATTTTTCTTCAATATTTTAGATTTAGATCGTAGGGAGTGGTTTTACAATAGATGTTTATTTTTTTTATTTAATTTTAATTTTAAATTTTCTGTTAATAATTTTTCTACAAGAAGGAGTGTTCCGATTTTTACAAGCGTATACGATTTCCAGTAGAAAATTTCATCTAGTTGGTACTTTTAAGAGGTCATTTTTCGATTTTCTTAATAGTTTTTTAATGTGTAAGAAAAAACTACCAAAAAATGACGAAATACGGCAAAAATAGAATTTTATCAAATCCAGATTTTTCATTTCTTTGTATTTTCTAAAATAATGACTTTAAAATCTTGAATTTTATATCGAATATTTAATTTAGGAATATATTTAAGTTGATTAAACTATTATTTATTTATTTTTTTTAATTTTTGGCTATTTATAGACATTTATGTTTTCGAGGTTTCTAAATCCTAAAACGAGTCATTTTGGTTTTAAGACCTGAAAATTTTATTCAACGTTAATAGTACGTTACTCTAATTATAATCAAAGAATGTCGAAAATCCGTAGTCATGATTTTTTTATATTCATTTTTGAGGTATTAATGTCAAAATAGTTGGTAAAATGAGATTTTAAGACCTGAAAAAATTTAATATAACATTAGTCGTGCATTACTTGAATTAATTTTAAAAAATGTACAGAAAAAAATTATTTTAGTTTCTGAGCGTAGCCAGGGAGCTAGTGGTTTTACAATGATGTTTATTATTATTTAAGTCCACACGCATGTCGTGCATGTCCCATAGTAAATTTTCATCTATGAAAATTGCAGATTTTCCATATTTTGTTAAAAAAAAAAAAGAAAAGACTAGAACATAATATGTTTTTGCAGTTTTATGCTATATTATAATACAGTATATTAGAATCATTACTCAATATAAATAATATACCTACCTACTTATAGTACATATTTAAATATTATAACTTATATTTATGGACTATAATAAATAAAGTATGCTAAGTATTGTTGTCTAAGTAACTATATAGGAGTGATAGTTAGAACAGTACCTACAGGCCACAGTACCTAAAATGCAACCTAGTTCCCAAAATACGCTTATAATTTTTTGTTCAATTGTCCCCTACCACTTTCATGGATATAATGATTAAGTAATATTAGTAGTGTGTACACTATATAGATTCTGTTGTCTTTATTTAAATTATTGTATATTGTAAAGTTATTCGTTAATATTTTTGAAATAATATGGCTTATTAGTGTTAAATTTTATTGTTTTATATTTTAAGTAATACACATTATGAGGGGCTACAAAATTTAAATTATTTAAATCATATCAAATAAAGCTTCAGTTTTAAAATCATTCATTTTAAATCTACGGTTAACATATAAATGTATACTGTCAAAAATTATATGGGTAGGTACCAAGTACACCCTCTTACATACATTGTTACACCGATAGGAAAAGTTTTAGCTAAGCCAGTTTTCAACCAAATATTTAAATTAACTTCGTATGTTATAAGACCACTTTATAATGAATATAATTTGTCTGATAATGCAGTAATATATTTAAAGGTATTGAATTATTTAGTTTTACATTTTTAATAGTCTTATGGATTGATATTTTTTTATTTTTATATATTAGATATATATATTCAATCATAAACTTGTAATGTATCGGTTACTATTGCACTAATAAATAATCCGTTCGATTATTTTTTATACCTAGTCATTTAAATTTTTTAACAAAATTATAAATTTTGAGGTCCAAAAAGTGGGTAAAATGAGATTTTAAGACCTGAAAAGTTAAATACAAGGCTATTCGTGCATTCATTTAACTAAATTTAAAAACTAAACGGGAAAATAATATTTTCAATTCTAAGCGTATCCACAGTACTACCTAGTGGTTTTAAAATGATTTTTTTTTTCTTCGTTTTCTCATTTAACAAATTTTCTAATAGAAGGGGTACTTTGATCTTTACAATCTTACGATTTTTTCAGTAGAAAATTGCATCTATTTGGTAGTTTTAAGAGGTCATTTTCGATTTTCTCAATAGTTTTTTAATTCGAAAGGAAAAACTACAAAAAATAAAATTAAAATTAAAAACGGCAAAAATACGATTTTGTGGAATCGAGATTTTTCATTCCTTCCGATATAAAAATTTTTGCATACTATAGAGATAGGTAATTAACAATTGTTTGTTATCTACCTCAATGCCAGTGGTTTAGATAAAACATTGGAATCATAATTGTTTATTTTGAATAATTTATTATGGACTATATTCATTTATGTTAAAATAATGCAACGAATAAAGATTTAAAAAAAAGGTCAAAGGGGGATGCGATCTACCTATCGCCCCCCCCCCACGTAAAACTACCACTATTTTAACGTTTTACTTCCTTCCCATGGAATGTACTGGAAAATACAAAAAATACTATGTACCATCTACAGTCGATTTCCTATCAATATCATACTGACTCAAGATATCTTTCTCGGCTCCTTCTGGTCAAAACTTAAAAAAAAATAAACATAGTATATACTAAATATACAGTTCGTTGTAAATAATTACGTTCTAAAAATATATATTTGCATTGCATAAAATTAATACTCTGTACTATTTATTGTTTTATTAAATTTCTTTCAAAGACATATTATAAGCCATATAGGGCGATAACGGTTGTTCGTTCATAAATAGTACTCTATTGTAAAACCTAATTTGACTTGGCTTTTATATAAAACTTCAAACGTACATAAAATATGTAGAATTGATAAAAAGATATTATTGGTAAGTACTATTTGTGCGTAAGTTAACTATACGATCAACTGGACCATAAAATCTACATGCAAGACTCGAAATAATATTATTATAATTAGACGCCAAACGCAACACGAAATCATTGAATAAATTATTGTCAATTACCGCTGTACCGGCACACGTATAATATACAAATAATAATTATCAGGGTAGAAATTACAATAGAATATTTTTATCGAAGTTTTTTTTTTTACACATGGTCAATGGTCATACTCTAGTTTGACGACAGTTTACTTCACATTTTGTGTACACACAATGCAGTAACAATTATTGTATATAATTATATATACAATTATATTACATATATTATATTATATTATATTGCTTATAGTGTAAATTTGACCAAAATTCCGCAATTTGTATTCTGCGTAGTGTGATTTTGCTATATTGCCTGTTAGATAGACGTAGACAACAATTGCGTGTCCTCTTATATAATGTATTAAATGCGTATGATATGCCAGTTAAAGTGGGTATTTACGTTTATTTACAACATTTATTATTAATATCGGGAATTAATTAACCATGGGAAATTTAAACACGGAAACTTGAGTTCTTGTGATAGCATACCGCGTTCGCGTTTTTAATATCGTCGCAATTAAATCGTTTTGTGTGTAACCATCATCCAACTTTAAAATAACATTATTAAGTCATTTAAGTCTTCCTCGACAACTTCGTAGGTAATCACTTAATTAATATTATTAATTCCTACTATCACAATATTATTTTTGCAATAAAATAATTATTATAAGACTTATTTACATGTTCATAATTGTTATTGTTAGTGTGATTTGTAAAATTATCTCATTGTTTTCTCGCAACATTCACGTTGGCTGATTAATATAATCAAAAGTTTAGATTGACTTGAGGTTAGTAATTTATAAAATAAATAGATGTATAATAATAAATTAGTATTTTTATTCTTATACAGTATGTATCATTTAATGTTTAAAAGCATTTGTAATGTGATAGCCGATAGGTGACTACCAAAAGGTCGAATATTTTTCATGTTAAAAAAATATATACTTTCTAATAGTAAGTTACCATTATTGTTATATCCTTCTTTTTTTCATGGAATTATTATGGAATTACATTTTATTAATTATCATGAAATATTTATACACTTATTACTGATTATATTCTAAGAATAAATGTAAAATATGCAAGTTTTTTTTATTTAAAAATTTAATTGGTCAGGTATTGTATACGTCAATACATAAATTATTATACTATTGTATATCCTACAAATTTCCTATGTGAATCAATATATTGCATTACTTTTTTTTTATAATGGTGTTTTGGTATCACTTAACGCCAAAACGCTTAGAAATCAGCAAATACTATGTGACATATCGATTCATATGATAATTTGACTAGAAATATCACAATTTAATTGGTTTTTTATATTTATGTCAATGTCAATATAATAAATATAATAAAACTTTAAATCATAAAAATACAACACTTTTACTGTATTTACGTATTTCAACGACTATTTTCAATTTTATAATTTTTAGCGCGAATTAACTATGTACTGAGTATACTAATTTGTACTATACAGTTTATTGTAAACAATCACAAGTATTCAAGTTTAATTTTAATGTCAATATGAATTTAATATTATAAAAATTATATAAAAAAACACCCAAGATTTATAGGTAGAAAAAAATTTAACACTCGTTTACAAAACTGAGCATGTGTACGAATTTTCGGTATTCATAGTTAGAAAAACCCTGTATAGTAAAAGTAAAAAACGTTATATAACGAAAAAAAAAATCGAAAACGTTATAAAACGAACAACTTTATAACGGAAAAAAATAATGTTATAAACCGAAGTTTCATCATGGGATTGTAATTGTTATTGCTGTGGTTCAATAAAAAAAAAAGTTTACTTGATATTATTCGTTGAATTACAGTGATTAGCGATGTAAAATAGATTAAATACCTAAAATAATTCAAGCAAACTAAAGGGCAGTAAAAATACCGTCACGCGAAGGCTAGTGTAACGTCAAGACACGCGAATTCTCGAAGATTAAAATGTTATTTAAAATTATTTAAGTTATAGTGAAAGGTTGTAATAATAATTTAAAAATATTCAATTATTTAATAGAAAAAAAAGTTATTATATTTTTAAATAGTCCTATTACACCCTTTATATATTGTTCTAATGGTAAATATATTTTGGAATATGTTTTTTGTTATGTGTAAATGTTCTAAAATGGTAATCATAAATGGAATATAGATATATACATTGGTATTAAAATTATGTCTAAATACCTTTTAGTTTAATAAAATGTAGTACGTAATAGCTATAGTAGGAATATTTTTCATATTTTAAAGATAACAGGTGTCCTTTGGAAGTATGTACCCACCACATCCACTGATCAATCCCTCGTTCAATTTTCATGAGTTAGTGCACTTCAAGTACTCGATAGAGTTAACAGATTCAAAAATACCGTTTAAAGTTTTATCAGTAAATTCTGTTGAATAATTTTTTTTGACGCAATATCTGGGGCATCAATTGCTTTTTTAGATTTACATTTAGAGCAAGACTATAGTTAACACTAGATACTTCATAAATGTTTCTAAAATATTCTTCTCTAAAACCAAGGCAAAAACCAGGCAAAGTTTTTATATATTCTTCTTCTTCTTCTTCTTCGCCTTCTCTCCCAACTATTTGGGGTCGGCCACCCTGGTCCTACACTTCCACTTAACTCTATCTCCCGCATCTTCTCCACTTACTCTCACCTTTCTCATATCACTCGCCATTACATCTCCCCATCTCATTTTCGGTCTTCCCCTCCCCCTTTTACCAACAACATGCATTTCCCTTACTAACCTTACTACTTCAGTCTCATCCCTCCTTAATACATGCCCGAGCCATCTTAATCTATTCTCTCTCAATTTGTCTATTATCGAAGCTACAAAATCATACTCTATATATTCTGTTTTATTCCTACTAATCCTTAGTCCTTTACTTTCCAGTGCTTCCCTCCACTCTTCAAGTCTACCATTCACTTTCTCAGGACTTTCTCCTATCAATACTATACCATCTGCAAACAACATGCACCATGGTACCTTCCCCTGTATATCCTTTGTTATCTCATCCATTACCAGGGAAAATACGTAAGGACTCAAAGCTGAACCCTGATGTACCCCTACTCTGACCCCAAAATCCTCAGTTTCTCCACACAGACTTTTACTCTTGTACTCGCCCATTCATGCATATCTTCAATTATGTTCACATACACCTTTGATAATCCTTTCTTCATTAATGCCCACTTTAAGATCTCCCTAGGAACCCTATCATAAGCCTTCTCTAGATCAATAAATACTATACACAATTTCTTTTTGATTTCTCTGTACTTCTCTACAATCTGTCTCACACAAAATATTGGCTCCATTGTTGACCTACCAGGCATAAACCCAAACTGATTTCTAGTAACAGTGGTCTCACCTCTTTCCCTTTTATCTATTATCTTTTCTCAAATCTTCATACTGTGGCTCATAAGTTTTATCCCTTTATAATTTCCACAATCCTGTACATCTCCTTTACCCTTGAATATTGGTACTACACAACTCTTACCTCCAAGCTTCTGGAATTTTTCCTTCTACTAGTATTTTATTAAAGAACTTTGTCAGTCATTGTATACCTAAACTTCCTAATAATTTCCATACTTCTACTGGTACTCCATCCGGTTCCACCGCTTTCTTATTTTTCATTTTTCTCACAGCACTCCATACTTCCTCTTCCCTTATTAAATCTACCATACCCAAATTCCACTCTACCCGATTAATTGTCTTTCTTGGAAATTCTTCATTTAATAATCCCTCAAAATGGTCTTTCCATCTCTTTATCACTTCCTTTTCCTTTGTTAACACCCTCCTATCTTCATTTTTTATACACAAAACATTTCTAAAGTCCCTGGAATGTTTTTCTCTTTCCTTAGCCAGCCTGTACACTTCTTTTTCCCATTCTTTAGTTGCTAACCTCTCATACATCTCATCATATTTCTTTAATTTAGCTTTACTCACTGGAATTTTTGCTGCTTTAGATAAACTTTTATATTCTACCCAATCCTCCCTCTCTCTGTTTTTCTGCCATTTCTTAAACTGTATTTTTTTCTTTGATATTATCTCACTTCTTCTGCCCACCAACATGTTTGCTTATCCTGTGGCATATTACCTCTACTCACGCCCACGACTTCCTTAGCAGCTTTCTTAACACCCTCTGCTACCTTTTCCCACATTTCGTTTATATTCCCTTCCATGTTCCACATCCCTGTCCCAATTAGCTTTCTTATAAATACTTTTTCATTTTCACCCGTTAGTTTACACCACCTAATCCTCGGTTCCTTAACTATATTTTTCTTTTTGTATACCCTCTTTTTCCTACACCAAATATCCATAACCATTAACCTATGTTGTGCTGTTTCAAACCCCCTCTCTTCCACTTAAAATAATCAATTTGTGATTTGTTCCCTCCACTCTTATAAGTTATATAATGCTCTTCTCTCTTCCTAAAATAAGTCACAATTGCTAATTCATACGCTGATGCAGTCAAATATTTTTTCTCCAGCCTCATTTCTTTCTCCATACCCATACCCTCCATGCACTCTGTCATAATCTATTCTATCACAGCCTACATGTCCATTCATATCCCCACCAATTATAATATTCTCATTTCCTTGTACTCCTTGCATTACTTCATCCATCTCTTGCCAGAACTCCTCTTTCTGACTTTCCTCACATCCCACTTGTGGAGCATACGCACTTACTGTATTTAATACCTTATCATCTAATATTACTATCACTAAAATAACCCTATCACTTTTTCTAATCACTTCTACCACTTTTCCTTTCATTTTTTCATCTAATATCACTCCTACACCATTCCTTATACTAGTCCTTCCTGAATATATGATTTTATACCCTTCACCAATTTCTCTTGCTTTCTCCCCTTTAGAATATATAGAATAATATATATATTTCTGTGTTAACAAGTACTTACTGTATCAAGTTTTATAATCATTGTGCCAATAACATATACTAATAATTGTTTTGTTTGCAGAGAGACTGGTTATTATAGAAAATCAATTTTTTATTGAATTCGGACAACGTCGTAGAGACCTAATGGTATGTGTTTTATTGAAATAAAACGTACACAATTAAATGTAATTTATTTAATTTATCAGATCAGAGATATGAGATCAAGGGCTGAGAGAAAAAATACCTCGAGAATTATAAGAGAAAGTGTTATACAACTCAATAGAAATCATAACATATTTTCATTCTCGAGGAGAACTGGTCATCGCAATGATGGCTATGTTCAACGCCAAATTGGACCATATCCACAGGTTTGTTATTTATATCTTGTTTAATTTCTAGTAATGACCATATACATTTTTTTAAATTAGTGTATAAACCTATTAACTCCTCTGGGTCTTGGATTGAATGTGATGTACTTCAATTACTTGCTGATTGACGGAGAAACTTGTGTGGGATATGGGCGAAGATTCAATTCATACATACACCTAGTAACTACTCTGAGTCTCGGCATGAATATGTTATCGATATACTGTGACTGCTTGCCGATTGACAGAGATTCAATTCATTTGTACACCTAGCAACTACTCTGAGTCTCGGCATGAATGTGTTATCGATTTACTGTCACTGCTTGCCAATTGACGGAGATTCAATTCATACATACACCTAGTAACTGCTCTGAGTCTTGGCATGAATGTGTTATCTATATATTGTAATTGTCGATTGACAGTGTAAGAAGGAAATTGGCAACTTCCATGTTGTCCTTCTTGGATGCACTTTAATAATTGTTAAGTGTAACTAATGTCAATATTATAATTAAATGTTATTTTCTGTACTATGTTATAGCATGTTTTTTACATCCATTACATCCATATATTTTTACTATTATTGTATTTAGTTCATAGAATATAATATTGTAATTAATGTATTTCAATTTATTATTATTTTTTTTTTTTGTTTAATAAAATGACTATGTCTCATATTACTTGTTGTGTACTTATTGAAACATTCTATTCTTACAAAAGTATGAAAAGTAATTCACAAATATTAAAAGCAATTATAATCACTTTAATAATTGTATTTAATTAAATGCCAAAACTTTTAATGGCTAATCTACTACAGAGTTCATAGTAACGTTTGCTACTATTATAGTAGAATTGAGGATTTAACATTTAAATTAATATCAATGTTAAATAAATAAGAAATTACTTTTTTTATGTCAAGTTGACAGTGTTGGGTAGTAATGTAATGGACGTTACTCGTTAATATAATATATTTGCTTTTTTGAGTAACGTATTTAATTTTTGTAGGAATGCAAGAATAACTATGCTAATCATTTGTTAGTAACTTGTAAAATAACATGTTACATTTTTATAAATTTAAATTTTTTATAAAATTAAATTCTAATAAATTTGTCTAAAATTGAAGATGGCCAAAAATTATACATGCAAAAAGTAGATAATTTAACGATTATAATATGATTTGAGGTCAGAGTATGATATTGAATTTCATAATATTCGATTACAGACGGTTATAAGAATAAATTAAATATATTTTTTATGTTTTATTTTATTATTTTTATTTTTACATATTTAAAAATTTTGAAAATAACGTCATTGTAACTAGTTACTTTTGAGTTAAAAAAGTAATGTAACGTTATTACTTTTATATTTAGGTAACGAAAATGTTATATAATTTCTTTTTAATTTTGTAACTAATTACTAACTTAGTTACTTTTTGAAAGTTATTTACCCATCCAACACTGCAAAATGATCTAAAACCAAACTTAGATGGATATTAAAATTTATCAATTATTACGAGAAATATATTTTAGTCATAGAGTTGTCCTATAGATAACACTGCCTGTATGAACAGGGTTTGTATTTAACTATTTCTATGTTTGTTCTCTGTGTATAACCAAAGTACTGTAAATACCAGAAAAGCGGTATACAAGTTTTGAAATGGACCGCTACAGGCCACAGGAAACGAGTTTCTTCTTTTTCTCGGCGAGCCACCGTCTTTTCAACATGTCTGTGAGTAGTTTTTAAAATATTATTTTGAATATTTTTGAAATTGAATAGAATATACTAATATAGTAATATAGTAGTTACTAGTTTTATACATGACTATATTTATATTTTTCATTTTACTTTATAGAACTTTCACCAGCATTTTATTGTACATTCGGGAGCGACAATAAATATTGGTTGCAAGACACTTGTGGTTGACGATGTCACCATCCCTCCACGAAAAAGGAGCGTTTTGTCCAGTGGTGTGCTAGTTGGGGGTCGTCATAATCAGAGAAGAACTGGCTGCTTCTGATGCAACGGCCTCCACCTTATCAGGAACTGCATCCCTGGTTAGGAATTTCATATTTATTTATAAATAGGTATTTAAAATGCATTTTTTTATTAATAGAAACAAAAACGTTCATTCATAGTCGACCGGCCACAGAGACTCCTTCGACTTCAGTGATGGAGGAGGAGGAGGAGGAGGAGGCAGTAAGGATGGTGGCAGCAAAGACGGTGGCCAACGAAGAGGCAATAAAGACGGTGGCCGACGAAGAGGCAGCAATGCGAGTTAGATTGGAAGAAAAATTTATAATATTTTAAATTAAAATGTTTAAAACATGAAAATGTGTTTATTTATTTCCTTCATAAACGTGCTGTCAAGGTTGCTTTAGGGTAGCATTTGTCTTTCATTTCAAAAATAGTTAAAATTATGTGTTTGACATATTTAATGTAGTATTCTGAATACAAAATAAAAGTACTTTTTATAATAAATCGGTATATACTAGACTCGAAGATAATCAACTAATAGTTATAAATTAAACTAAAAAATAAACTGCAGCGTATTATATTTTAGTACAAATATTAAGAATTATGTTATTGTGATAATATTTCTTCTTCTATTAAAAAAAAAAAATTATATATTCATCATCAAGATGGAAATCATTGACTGTATATTTGTTGCGTCAATGTAAATCGCGCATTAACATGCCGTTTGTTTACAAATAATATTATATTATCATTATCTTATAACCACAATACACCGTCGGTGTACCCATAGCATAAGTAAATAGCACGGCTATAGATACTATGGTTGCGCGACGACCTATACCGAGCGTAAGATTTGTGACCGGCAAATGTTCTTATCAAATTAGGCAAAAACCTGGGGACTACTAGCGCTCCTAACTGTGTAGTTCATAA
>JAIPRL010011506.1:0-13435 GCA_025469235.1 Pemphigus obesinymphae
GCGAGTGATATGAGGAAGGTGGGAGTAAGTGAAGAAGATGCGGGAGATAGAGTTAAGTGGAAGTGTAGGACCAGGGTGGCCGACCCCAAATAGTTGGGAGAGAAGGCGAAGGAGAAGAAGAAGAAAAGTATGGGATACTCTTAATGCAAACTATCGAAAATGATCAGAATGAAAATTAAATAATTGTTGATCTATAAAATGATAATTGTTAAATCTACATTTTACCTGATTAAACTAAAAATTGTATTAATATGATCTTGAACTTAAGTATAGCATAAAAAAAATGAGTGGATTCAGAAAAAAAATACCTATTAATATGTAATACGTATACGTATACAAAAAGTTGTAAAAACCTATATTTTTAAGGTTTTTCTTGATTATTTACAAATGGGTTAATGTACCAAAAATAATTAAAACTCCTTTTTTATAGATAATATTGTGTGGTATAATATTGCAAATTACCAATTTTTGTGTAACTATAAAATTTAAGGAAATACAGATATATTACTAAAAATTGAACCATTTTCCAAAAATATTAACTTCGACTGGTTTTTCTTAATTTTACGAAAAACCACTAATTTTACAAAAAATGTATAAGTAATTTTTTTTGTAGTAAATGTTAATTACTATAAAAATAGTTTTATAAGTTTATGGCGTAAATTTAGAATTTAAGAAAATACAGGTGAAAATTTAAAATTCACCCCCTTATCATAAAACTTTAACCCCTTTGAGGCATGTGAAGAGGTTGACTTATCAAATTCAAATTTTACCAAAATTATCTTGTTAGTATACCAAACAAAATTTCGAGCCCGTGACATAACATTAATGAAGTTCAAAAATAAGAACCACCCTATAATATATATTGTGAATTTGTAACATTTTGCCGTATTATAAAGTACGTAAAAATCGCCTGTATTAGGTACATTATATACAATATGATAAGACTTTTTTTTACAATTTTGTATTTTTTAAATTTATTTGGTCTTCCACAAAAAAAAAAAAAACCCCGTATTTGTAAATGTATAAATGATTTCTTCGGAATATTTCCTCTTGTATAATCGTGTCTACAACAAATATAATACGGAAAGAAGTAATAATAATGTTGTTAACGTATTAATGATAAAATGATAAAAAAAAAAAAAAAGGTATAGAATATATTTATGTTGTATGAATGATACCTGTATCTATATAACTATCCCCTACTGCCTTTATCAATAATAAAACATATTATTATTATTCCGTGTTGAATAATGATAAAATGATAAACGATTTCAATAATTGTCACATCGCTGCGATTTTCAATGATTCCCAACCTACATGTGAGATTTTGAGATGTTGACTTCTAGGAGGAAACATTAAAAATTTTCAGGAAGTATGCCATTTTTTTATATGTACAACGTGTATTGTGTGTAGTATGATAATTACACACAATAATCAATATTATTATTTAACATTAGAATATAAATGGAAATCTTTGATTTAATGTTTGCATGTACGTGTATATTCATAGAAATAAGAAACAATACCTAATTACTCGTAAAAATATGTATTGTAATATAATACATAAAAAAGAGATAAGTATATAATATTACATAAAACTGATATCGAATCTAAATTATAAAAATTATCTTTATTCTTTAAAGTTTCAATATGCAGTAGTTATTCTCATTCTTCGTAAAACTTATTTTTATACCTTGAAATTCTAGGACAACTATAGTACAAAGACATTAACGTATTCATTATAACTTTTACTCTAAACTTTTTTCTAGCCTCATTCACTACTATACCTATGCATTTTGTAAAACGACTACTATTCCTCTCGATTCTTAATTTCCTACCATTAAATTCAAAATAATGTAACTTATTTAATGTACAATATTTTAATTAACTTATTATGCCGGAACAACATTCCCTGGAATAGATTATCGAACTTAAAATTGTTCTTTTTATTACAGAAAACTTCTATTCGTTTAAAATATTTTGTAATTTTTTAATTAATAATTTAAATATCATCTTTTATTTGAAAATTGTATTATCTAATACATTTTGTTGATTATTTTGTTTCAACAAAATCGTTTTAAAGATAATAGTTTTTCAAAAACTTGGATATAATTTATTTTAAATTTATATATAAGTTATTATTCAAAAAATTAATTGTTTTGATTATCATTCTTCAACTTTAAGAATACTTGACATAAAAGATCACATTATAATACTTATTTTAAAAAAATATGAAATTCAAAATAAAATAAATGGTAAAAATACTATTTTTAGTAAAAATTTCGTTTTTTTTCAGGAATTTTTTGATATAACAAACTATAGTTATTTAAGAACAACGATATAAATCAATATATAAATATCACTATAATTTGAGTTGATTACTAATATTTCAAGTTTTCCAAAAATAACTTGTATTTACGTTGCTATATCTCTGCTTTATAACCAAATAGTAAAATTATTGTTCCCGTGACGTTAACGTATTTTCCACCATTTTATCGTAAACTTTTTGTAAACAATATTAAGTACCTCAATATAACATAACCCCATTAGTCAATTGATGAACTTTATAATAGTTAATCGTAAATATACTATAATGCAATTTTCTGTTTAATGTACAAACGCACTTTTAACAGTCTAGTAAAACTATATTATTTGGCGGCGGCGTTGTCGGCGCCAACTTCGCATTTTCAAAGAAATAAACACTGTTTTTAGTAGTTTTATTTGAACTTTATGAAAACTCGAACTTTTCTGTGTAAATATTATTTTCCCTATATGAATCAAAAAAAATATGGAAAAAAACGTATTCGGAAAACTAAAAATTAAACAATTTAAAATTAAAAAAATCCTTAGCTTACATTTTAAAGCTGATTAAACATTAATAAATTTAACAAATATTGTTATTTAAATAAAATCCAAATTTAATCCTATTATATAGTACCTAATAATAATGTAAATGTTAAATAATTATTTTATATTTTTTATTAAAAATAAATGAATACTTTTTAAAATATTATTTTCCAAATTGATCATAAAATTAATTTGTTAAAACCATTTAAAAAAATAATTATATATAATCCTGAATTAATTGAACGACTAATAAATTTAATATTTCTCATGAGAGTTTATTATGCAAATATATTATAATAATAATATACAAATATTATGGAGTAAAATTTAAAACAGAAACTTATTAGAATAATTTGTAAAGAGGCGATGAGAATTATATATGTCAGTTGGTATACCAATATATTCTAAGAACGTTAGTCTATAATATTTTATATTAGAATAATCAATTTAAAAAAAAAAAACATAATTGGTGGATAATTTATGTTTTTAAAATTTAAAATTTTTTTAATTACCTAAGCACAAAATAATATTATTTTTTGAATTTAATAAAGTGATCATGGACTGTAAAATTATAAATACATGGAAATATCCTAATTAATAACTTCAGGCGATAATAAAAATAATAAAATATATTAAATATAAAAAAAGTTTTTAAAAATATTGTGAATATTGTGATTTTTGACATTTGTGACGATTACTTAAATATTATTTAACTTATTATTATTTTAATATTTAATATAATTTATAATTTAATATTGAAGTTTATAACAGTTTTCAAAGATGACTTTAAATTTACAACCATTTAGGAAAATTCCATATTTCCATCCCCTCGTTATGATTTATATTGTTTATATTTAAAATACTTAAAATCATATATGAATATATTCACTGCTTAATTGTATAGTATTTCTATAGTCATGATAAAGTTTTTTTTTTTTAATGTTGAAACGGGGCGTTTGACACATGCCTCTTCTTTAAATGAATAACTCCGTAGATGTATGCGTATTCACTTGTCGTTATTTATTATTGATATACAATTGCATAGGTTTCATACAGTTTTACAAAATAAATTAATGTTATATCAATATATATATACATATTCCCATATCGAACAACGCAAATACGCATATACATGAATTAATACGAATGGCAATGGGCTGGATTATAGAAGGCACATCCAAATAGATGGCAACGGGCTGGATTATAGAAGGCACATCCAAATAGATGGCAACGGGCAAGATTATAGAAGACACATCCAAATAGAGGGCAACTGGCAAGATTATAGAAAGCACATCTAAATAGATGGCATATATGGCAATTGGCGAGATTATAGAAGGCACATCCAAATAAATGGAATGGGCTGGATTATAGAAGGCACATCCAAATAGATGGCGACAGGTAAAATTATAGAAGGAACATCTAAATAGATGGAAACGGGCTGGATTATAGAGAACACATCTAAATAGATGGCAACGGGCAAGATTATAGAAAGCATATCTAAATAGATAACATAGATGGCAATTGGCGAGTATATAGAAGGCACATCCAAATAGATTGTAACGGGCAAGATTATAGAAAGCACATCTAAATAGATGGCATAGATGTTAATTGGCGAGATTATAGAAGGCACATCCAAATAGATGGAATGGGCTGGATTATAGAATGCGCAACCAAATAGATAACAATGAGCTGGATTATAGAAGGCACATCCAAATAGATGGCGACGGGTAAAATTATAGAAGGGACATCTAAATACATGGAAACGGGCTGGATTATAGAAAGCACATCTAAATAGATGGCATAAATGGCAATTGGCGAGATTATAGAAGGTACATTCAAATAGATGGCGACGGGCGAGATATAGAAAGCACTCCTAAATAGTTGTCACGATGTAAAGGATTTTACTTGCTTCTAAATCCTAGTCTCCAATTGACACGAGACGTTCACGATAGCCAAGCCGAGGCATCCTACTTACGCGCGCACCGTGGAGTAACAAGGAGTTTTATAGTTATATATTATAATAGTTAGATTTTATTATTTCCTATCAAATCCTAAGTCTATCAATAAGGTTTTTAATATACCTAGGACATTTTCTCTCCGAAAAATAAAATATGAAATTAATATAAAACTTCATAATATATACTACAAAACGTAAACTACATAAGGTTTAAAAATGGCAAAATTAAGTTCAGTCGGAAAATAGAAAAATTCGATGGCCTTGCTTATGAACATTTTGAATTAAGTTTATTGGAATATTGTCGGAAAATTATGCAGCAACAATGAAGTATTTTTCGAAATTTTAAATCTATAAATTATTAAGATTTTAGTCGGCTAAATAATAATTGATTATCATTTTTTTTTCTGTATATAGTACTGTATATAGTAACTTCGTGTTATTCCGTCACAAGTAGGATGCTTCGGTTCGGCTGTCCCGAACGTCTCGTCGATTGACTGGTTCCCGGATGACGGTGGGCACACTGATGGCTGGTTGGCTAGGTGACAACCGGTGTCGACCATAGTAACATATAGTTATGCAATTGATATGAAAATATCAGATTTTTACGATCAGTTAATGCGCTAGGCGCAGGGTTGAGAAATATCACAGATATATTTATCATTTCTCCACTTTTTTTTATATAATTTAATGTTGTGACTAAATATTTTCACGATGTTTCCGTGAAAGTTTCTACAATATGAAATCTATAATAATATATAATATATTGAAAAATATAATATTGTCACAGTGCTGTATTTTATGATATACCAGATACCTGGTCAATTGTCAAAATGTTTTGAAAATATTTTTAACACAGAAAACAAATATTACACACATATTGTAACCATTTTAATATTTTTATACAATATTGTAATTGCCATATGGATACTTACTGTTGTTAGTATTGACCAGATTACCAGAATATCAAAATATGACATAAATATACTGTTAAATGTTTTACTTTTAAATGATGAATTATCAACATTAGTTGATACTTCATATTTGTAGGAAGTATATAGTCTTCCCTATACCCTCCTAAATCGGGATTATAATTATTTGATAAACAAATTGTAGCGTCGCTACAACAGTAACTTCTTACAACACTGATTTACTTGTATACATTATTATCTTCCCCGATGTTGGGTGACTTTACGATAAGGCTAAACCGAGCCCGTTTGATGTTAAATAGCCCATAAATTTTCATTTTATAGGCTCATACACAATTAATATAAGGGACCAAGTGTCGACAACGTTTATGGACAATCTTTTTTAAGGGAATACTACAGTTATGAGGGTCGTCTACAACATGCGTCTGAAATATGTGCTCCTGAAATTTTCCTTCCTCGCATTAAAATAATATATTTTATCATCGATGCATTTGTTATGGGTAATTGGAATTTTTATTATTATTATTTTTTTTTTTTTTTTGTCGTGTCCCCAGAAATAGTTATTTTCTGGAACACAAAGTCTGGTGAAATATATATAGTGTGTATATATTTTATATTATACACATTATATTTCTACATGGGGTTTGTTTGTAATATGATATTCAATATTTATAACACGTGGCTCGCGATATTATCATGAATGTATTTTTGGTTAACCTCGTTCCATAAATCGAATTCCTTCTAAAACCTAAAAACAAACAAAAATTGAATATTCTATACTCAATATTGGACGTTTGTTAAATATAATTTTATAATATTCTCCCATAACATTATAATATTATGGTCTACTGCAGTGTGATAAATTCATAAATAGGTATCTCACGAAGATATTTAAAATACTGACGATAATAATATGTATATATTCCATTTTAGCTCAGTTACTTATTATAGTAATGAGATCTCCATGGAATACTATATAAAACATTTTGCAGATAAACCATATGTTTATTGACACTGACCGTTTACAAATTTGTATTTAAATTGTATTTATCATGTATAAATTAATATACTTTAAAATTAATACTATAATATAAATTATAAAGTTATAATTATATTGTATTTATTTTACTCGTATTTATAATGTGTTATCAAACACAATTTTTCAATTCTTTACTAGATATTCAGTATATAAATAGTATATTTAGTAGACTGTAGATAATTAGGTACCTATTTGTAGGTTTGTAGGTATATCAATAGAACAGTTTTAGGTTGATTATTTTTATTATTTTAATTTGCTGGAATACTTTTGTTGCAGCATAATATATCCAAACATATTAATTAATCTAACAACCTCCATAATTATATGTGTTATATAATAATGGTACATATTCTAGTCAAGTTTGATGACTAACAAAAATATGATTTTTGGTAGAAAATAGAATTTAAACAGAATAAAATAAAATGGATTTAGCATAAAATTAGAAACTTTTTAAAAAATTTTTTCACATAAGCACACACACACACACACACACACACACACACACACACACACACATATCAATGTTAGATATAGATATCAATAAAAATAAGTACCTATTGTTATTGATTGGCATTTAGAAAATAGATGTAGTGTGGGAAAATGAAAAATTATTCAAACTCTAGACACATTTTATTTAAACAAAATATTGGATATTTATTTAGATATACCCTTTCAGAAAAAATACTTTGCGTTAGACTACAATATTAAACATAAGTTATACCTAGTTAAAGAATATTTAAAAATAAAAATAGCCATGAAAAAAAAAAAATAGTGAATTTTGATATTTTTATAAAAATGTAGTGTGATAATTTATGTTAAAACCATAAACATTTTATGAAAAACATAAAATGAATTAATGATTGATAATTTATACTTTTAAATATATAATTATTAAAAATTATTTAATATTAATAATGTTTATTATTAAAAAAAATTCATTTTTATTTTTATTTTTATAAATATATAACTAAATGTTTTAGAGATAAATTGTGTGGATAAATAATATATATATATAATATATATATATAAATCGATCACGTCAAAACTGTTATATTATAAGTATAAATAAATGAATTATTTTCCGAATTAAGAAAGTTCTCAAAGTTGATTTTTAGTTTGGATATCTTGATAATATTGTATTGACGGACAATATTTATTTTTTATATCTTTCCATTTTATTTTACACAATAGTATTACATTTCATTTCCTTTCAGAAACTTTCCAAATATTTTTTCTTTTCATTAATTCTATAACAAAAGTACAAGTTATAAAAAAATAATAATAATAATAATAATAATAATAATAAATAATATAAATATAATAAATAAATAATAATCAAACCATTAGATCAGTATTTCACATTATTAGTTGGGTATAATAAATAACGTGTCGATAATGTTTTAAAAACAATTTTACAATTTTATTTTTTTTACTGAACTAAACTTAATTATATTTTACTCATTATCAAATATTAAATTATATAATAATGTAATGTATCTAATTTATTTTATAAAATTGCATTGAATATAATTATAAATATAGTCAATTTACTAAGGTTTTAAAATCTATCTATATTATAAAAATTTTATAGGATTACATCTATTTTTTCTCCGCATTACTCAAAAATCATGATTATGATACAAATACATTATTTTTCACATAGTAAATGTGACTTTATCATATATACAAATGATATATGAAACATAAAAAATAACACCAAACCGTTTAAATAAAGTTTTTCAAATAGGTATTTTTTTGAATAGATATTATATATAATACTTACATTAAATAAACTTCGCTAATAGTTTCTAAAATTATATAAGTTTTAGAGATTTATTCTTCTCATTTATTTTACTAAATAATCTCTATGGAATCGAATATAATATTCAATTCTTTGCGGGAAAACTTAAATTGGAATCTTATACTACTCGATTGAGTTAAGAACTAATAGACAACTTGAAAATATGTGACATTTATAAATTACACATTAAATTCACTCTAGAAACATCATAATAAAAATAAGTTTTTCTTAGGCCATACAGTAAATTTTGTATACAGAAAATTAAGTTTCAATATAATTTTATATTTTGATTCAATTGAATCTATTATAAGTAGGTATATTATATAGCTAGTTATATTTATTATTCCATAATAAAAAATATTACATAAAAATTAATTCGATTTTTTCAGCTATTTAACATATTAATCTCAACAAGTATAATAAGTTATTGTAATCATTTTTGTAAAATATAATTTAGAACAATTGTGTAAATACAGTTAGAAATATACGAAATACATTCATGTAATTTTATCCATGAATGTATTTTTATGCTATATTATTCTATCATTTTTCAAAGAAATATACTTTCCTCTGATTTAAAAATTACTGCTTCCTCGTCTCAATTTATTCTATGATCAACTAAACAAAAACACGATTTTCCATCCTTCCTTTATTTCCCCCATTGGTTAGAAAATGTAATTTCCCTATCTCCTTTTGTTTCATATTTGTATTACTTTTTTATGTTTATATTTTTCAGTTTTAGCTATAATATTATATACGTATTTTAGATTCTAAATGAAAAAAGAATGTATTGAATGTGGTTTTTTTTAAAAAAAAAAAATATTTTTATATTCATCCCCAAATAAAATGTTTAGAAGGAGTGCTCCAATCGTTAAATGCAGTACCATTTTCCGATAGAAATTAGAATTTAATTGGTACTTTAGAGGGGCTATTTTTGGACTTTTTAATTTTTCGATAGATGCATAAGAAAATATATATCCAAAAAACTAAGAAAAAACGGTAAAAGTGGTCAAAATAAAATATGATGTTTTTTTTGTTATAACTTTGTAAATAATTGGCTTGATAATGTCACAAAAATGTTTTTAAGTACAAAACATTAAGAAAATGTCGACATTTTCCTCCGATGTTTGCTAATTTTAAACAATTTTAAATATTAAAATTTTTTTGACATAATAGAGTCAGTTTTAAATTTTTAGACTTGAAAATAATTAGAAGAATAGAATGTTAAAAGTTAAAAAAAGCCATTATAGCTGTATTAAAAAAATGCCAACAATTGGTATACACATTTATATTTTTATTTGTATTTCAATTTTTCGACAACGTATTATATTTTTGATATAAAATGTGTTCGAATATGAAAAAATGGGTATATAGACTTGAAACTTTCCTCAAAACCATATATAAGTGCAAAATCAAACTAAAAATATTTTTATATATTAATAGCTGTTTTATACTTATTAATGATGTTGCTCTTAAAAATAAAACAAAATATTTAATAAAATCATAAAAAACATAGGAATGTTGAAGTAAACATTCGGAACAACATATTTTCATCAGAAGTGTAATATAGAATTTACATTTATATTTAAAAAATGATCATCTAATTATAGTTACTAGTGCAGGATTTTGACCACAATGTGTCAAATAATTTTATACAATATGCAATTTTTATAATTGAATATTAACATGACATAATTTATAGATAATATATAGTATAATAGGTTTGATATAATGTATATACTATAAATTATTTTTATCAAACTAAAAATATATATAGTTTACAATTTTATAAATTCAGTATTTAAATGTGAGTTTTCAAAATTTTCACTTTTTATTATTTACAAGATATATTTTTATTATTCAGTTGTAGATATATACCTATTGTATAATGTATATTATTTCAAATATTTTGTTTTTGTTTTTTTGTTTATTGATTAGCTTAGAAATAATTAATATGTTTTGAACAACGTTTGAAGCCCTGATTATATAACAAATGTTATTGAAATTGCTTTAATTAAACATCAAATATTCAATATTATTTGTTATTCATAATTGTATATGCCTGTTGAATATAATACATAACAATCAAACCGTGTTATATATATATATATATATATTAAAATAAAATTGTGTTTTTTTTTTTTTTTTTTAATAAAAAAAATAAATATATATTTTAAAAATAATATGAAAAAAATATGTGTTGAGAGTATTCAAAAAAAAAGGTTATAACTAGGAAACGGATTTATATGTACAAAAAAAACCCATAAAATATGCAAAAACGGTTTAAAAAGTTGAAAATATGCAAAATATACAAAATAAAATTGGTGTTATTTCAATAAAAAAATAATATAAATCGTGATCATTTCTTGTCGGATAAAGTGTACCTATTTTATTACACCCTGGATAGTTGTTACTAGTATTAAAGAACAATAATTTCACACATATTTATATAGCTATAAATAAAAACAAAAGAAAATATAAGTAAGCAAAAAAAAAAAATATGTGTTGAAAATTACAAATATGGATTAAATATACAGAACAAGTTAAAAAGTTCAAAATATGCAAAATAAAATTGATGTTATTTTAACAAGAATGATGTAAATCGTGAAAATATTTCTTATCAGATTTCAAATAGCTTCTTCTATAATGAATATAAACGTTTACATATAAATCCATTTTAGGTATACATATTCAAATATAATAATAAATATATATTTAGGTACATATATATAATGATTTATGAAAATTAATTTAAATACAATGTACATTTGTTGAGCAAAAGTTGTTCTTATTTAAATAGGTACTAAATATTTAAATTATTTTTAGATCTCAGTCGGTTATTTTATTAGTATTTACTATAATCATATAGCTATATATTTATGTTTTCTAAATGTTATTTTAATATAAATATTTTTCCCTTTTCAATATGTATTTAATAGTATAAAACAAAATTACAAAATATAAATTTGGTTTACAAAATGTTACTAAATTATCTATTAAAAATGTGTAGGTATTTTTACAAATCTTTATTGGTAATAATAACAAAATGAATACCGTATAATTGTATAACCGTGCGATATGCATGGCTGTTGTATGCACAAATGAAATTTTTTTCTTACGTTTGTTTTTATGTTTTAGGGTTGTGTTAATGTTTCAAAAGCTGAAAAATATTCATCCCAGAAATCTTGTAAAAGGAAAAGTGTATATTTAATTTCTTTAATGCTGTTGTTGGAGAATAAAAGATTAATACATTTGCATAATGTAAGTCGCAGATAATATATTTTGTGAATTAATCACAATTATACGATGGTTAAAGTTTTAGAAAATTACTTTGGTTATAAGCTAAAGCCTATAGGAATATACAAATTAATTAACGAAAATGATTACACATCTATGTGAAAAAAAAACATTATTATTTTTATAATTATTTAAAAAAATTAATATATTCCTTATAATAATTCCTCTATAATTTTATAAAGTTAATAAACTTCTTTTTTTATAAAAAAAAAAACTTACAATTAGTAGATTATTATTTATGTTAAAAAATTTATATACAAATGCCTATTTTCAGAAAATAAATATTAAGATTTAAATAATTAATATTATTAATATTAATTTATTGAAATAAATAAATATATTTATGTATAAATGTGTAATAATAAACAAGTATCAAGAAAGGTCAAAATATAATCAAATTCTATGAACTTTCTGAAGTAAATTTTTAATTATTGTTATCCTAAAAATCCTCAGACCATAAATTCAAAGAAA
Source organism: Pemphigus obesinymphae (assembly GCA_025469235.1). Taxonomy (NCBI): domain Eukaryota; kingdom Metazoa; phylum Arthropoda; class Insecta; order Hemiptera; family Aphididae; genus Pemphigus; species Pemphigus obesinymphae. Next base: position 12,339 of record JAIPRL010011506.1, read on the forward strand.
AACAAAACATAACCAAGTTATTAAAATGTTCTAGAAAACTATCACAATAATCGAATGATAACAAAAACAATCTAAATCTAATAAACATTTTTCTTCTTTCCGAAAGAAACTAATATTTATCATCGTGTCAGAACACAAACAAAGATGAGAATATTTTAAAACAGTGGAGAAAATAAATGTTTTTGTAAGTATCGCAGTTGTTTTATTGCTTTATTCGAAAACAGTGATTCTAAGTGACATTTAAAAAAAATGTATTATATCCATAATTAAAATAATATAGCATTTAATTAATTTTAAAATCTTTTATTTGAGATGTACTTACACATTTAATTTACCTGCAAAAAAACGAACAGCTCAATTTCAAATTTCAGACGTCAACGCGTATTGGTACACAAAAATAAAACTTTGAATTGACTAGGAATATCATTTTTGTTGATTTTGGAATTTTGGATAAAAAGTTTTAGAAAGTAATAAATTCTATTTATAAGTATGAAACTTTTCTTTCATAAAACGTTTTGTCATTGTTTTTCAAATCTTTTAAAACTCATTAATTTCAAAAGCAAGTGTGGGTGTTTCGTAAATTTTAAGCCTAAACTTTCAAATGGTAAAATAAACAATTATTTTGTTATAAAAGAGAGTATTTAAATACTTCGTTAACCAATATAAGTTAAAATAATATGTAAAGTTATTAAACAAATAATTATACAATTCTTCATAACTATTATTTGTATCTACATTAAAAATCATAAATTATTCATATTATTTTAGATTCTGAGCGTAGCGATGGAGCTAGTGGTTTTACAATGATGTTTATTATTATTTTTTTTTTTTTCTCTGTTAACAAATTTACTACCAGAAGGAGTGCTCCGATCTTTATACTCATACCCTGTTTCCGGTAGCAAATTGCGTCTAGTTGGTACTTTTGAGAGGTCATTTTTCGATTTTCATAATAGTTTTTTAATGCGTATAAATATACATTGAAAAATGAATACATGTGTGACATTATTATTAAATCCATCTATCACATACATAAATATATAATATAATATATATTTTATATTACATCATACATCATTTTAATATAAAAGTAAAATAAT
>JAIPRL010011507.1:0-13434 GCA_025469235.1 Pemphigus obesinymphae
ACCGGTGATAATCACACGCGCACGTTACGTCGTAACAGATGATCGCGGACAGACTGAATTGGTAGGTACCGATAAGGTCGGTGGCCGATTCCGGCGACATCTAAAGTCCAGCATTAATTAAAATGATACGAGAGTGGCGGGCACCCACCAGCTGTTATGTAACAATGTTATATCCCAATGAAATTTTTTTTTACATAAAGTGGATTTCCCACGTCAAATCAGATATATAAACTTTCGATTTTCCGATAAACTTGCTAATCTTGACCTATTTTACGACGCTATAACTGGCCGGAATTTCATATCCGAAATCTAAACCCCAAAATAATATGATTAATGTGTTTAATTATAACCGTCATGCTATAATACTAAGCAATAGGTTTATATTTCTAGAAACGTACTTTTAATGAGAATAATGGAAAAATATTAAATACATTTAAAATAGTTCTGAATTTTATTATGGAAAGCTTATAGTTTTTTAAATACTTTTCTGAAATTCTAAAATATTTTGTATATTTTATATACTTTTATACATAGTATATTATATTTTAAGAGTTTCTATATATTTCACAATAACGTAAAATTAAATAAAGGACTGTTAGATAAATGGTCATTAAATGATTTTAGATTCTTAGTCATTAAACTAGGTATAAATAACTATAGATATACTAAACTGAATATCATATTATAATCAGCGTACACTAAATCTTGATATTTTATTTCTATATGAAAAATAGAAATTTTATTACAATGAAAATGGACCAGTTTAAATGTCTTTAAAAGTTCTTCAGATTGTAGATTTAAAGTCTATACCTATATTTCTATAGAGTATCTAAAAAATAAATTGCAACTGGTATACTTAAAATAAAAATATCTCTGGTAAAATATCACTATTACAGAAAATTATCAATGCCATGATATTTAAAAAGCCATTTCTCATTCAGGTAACCGTATTAACTCTAATGATAGGATTTTGTTGTGGTTTTATCACATCATGTGGAGAGATGGACAACGGACATTCGGCTACCATAAGAACCCGTCGTCCGATTTCTGACCGCACCAAACTCGCGAGTGTCAACAGTCCTCGGTGCGGACATAGATAGTGGAAACACTATAAGGGTTGGGAGGTTCCACGAGTCATGGCCCGTACTAAGTGTCGGGATCATTGACACGATTACCTCGGCATAGCGATTATCGAGCATTCAACGCGGGGACCGGGAATCCTCGAGAACAACATCAAGCGGCTTAACTGGCGTTTAGAAGCTCGCATATAAAAGATTACTGACACAAAAGGCACGGTACACAAACGTAATCGGAGGGTGCATAGAATCATTGATTATATAATATATTATAATCAATGGTAGATTACACGCTCACGGCCACATACAGTACACTATCGAAGTGGTCGTATCAACATCATGTACACATTAAGTAACCTTCACGGTCACGAGAAACACGTTCATTATTGCGTAACGTGGTGGTTGTGGCCACGATTTAAGATATACAGGTTGCTCATCGGCCCATGTTAAATAGTAAACCAATGTGACTTATAAACTGAGAATCTAGATAAGCTGACGAAAAAACACTACTAGCGCTCCTAGCTATAACGAGCTGTATTATCAACATAATGGTGATTATCGTGATGTAATCAATGATTTTATACAAAATATTTATTATTATTATTATTATTATTATTATTATTATAGTACAACTATTACTAATATCCCTTGCATTTAGCGACACTGTTTTAGAATTTTTACCGCTAGGAGCGCTGCAAGTGGTTTTATGGAGTGTCAGTTTTTGGGTCACATAATCGATATTCGATGAGTAACCAGTATATCTTAAATCGTGGTTGTGGCACAGCGTGACGATAGTAAAAAACCGCCATGCGGTACCGGATGGTCTCGCCACCATCTGGTTACGGAGTGTGATGGTTGTCGGGTGCCTTGTCGGTGATGGGAATGCGGATACCGTTAGAGCCCGCTACCTGTCGGCGACACCGGTAGCCGGTAACTAGAGCACGACCTCCCCGGCTCCACAATAGCGCTCAGTACTAATATAGGGTCCGGTGGTTGTAGCCCTCTAGCGAAAAATTGGTTTAAGTAAATCATCAATTAAATTAAAAAATATAGGTATATAATTCATATTGTGTTATTTAAATATTTTAAGCATATGACAAATTGAACAGTAAGTACTAATGTTTTATTCTTATAATATTTTAAATTACATCCTACATTATAATTTGAACATAAAATAATATTGCATACTATTTTGGTTACTAACAAATAATCAAAATAAAAATAAACATACATAAATAAATAACATACATAATTAATTATCTCAAAAATCATCATATTTTTAAAATCTAAAATAGCAATATTTGATTTAATTTATAAATGTTTAAAGAATATATTGAATTATAGATAATATAATAATTCTTATATAATTCTTATTTTATAAAATATATTAATTATATTATTATAAATTATAACTCTTAATAATATTAATAATTTATTTTTATATAATTTACACGTCATATTCATATTTAAAATGCAATGTTTATTTTCAGAATTAAAAGTTTTAAAAGAATTAAAAATGACTATCGTGCATTAAGCTATATGCGGGGGTACTACAGTTTGAATTTCTAACTATGACTAAAAATTAAAGTATTTAATAATAATAATTAAAAATTACTCATAACAGAATATCGAAATATAAAATTAAAAAGCATTTTTTTTTTATTTATTTATTTTATTTCTATAATAATGTGTCGAAAGATTATATGTTACCTTTTGAAGATTCAAAGTTAATATTTGTTTAAACTTTAAAATGTTTATGAATAAGAGTAAAAGTCATGAAAAATTTTTCTAAATATGTTATTTTCATAGTATTTATATATATATATATATATATATATTATATATATTACAAAATTTTATGAATTTAGTAAATAATTGTAAAAATGTTTAAAAAAAATGTATTATAAAATCACTAGAAAAAAAAATGTTATTATCTATTCGAAGTTATTATTACACTAACAGTAAAAATACTATATAATTTTAATTTTAATAAATTATATAACAATTATCAGCACTGATCATTAGGTTATTATGAATTTCAGTCTAGGTTCGAAAATTAATTTTGAATAATATGAATAATAAATATGATAGCTGGAATTATTAAATTATTATTGAAATTGAACTTAGAAAATAAGTATACAAAATAAGTCAACTTAAAATTTTAAACGGATTCTAAGTAGATAGAGGAATATCTTGATTTTACAACAATGTAGAGGAAATTCAAAAGATATGTAAGCGTAAATGAAAACTATATCTACATAAGAATATTGAAAGAAATCGAAAGAATGAATATCAGAGACATGAGATTTACGTAATATATGGGTAATGCTTTAGAAAATTTTAAAGAATTAAACCAATATTTTCGATAATGAACAAAAAAAAATTGGACATTTTAAATATATTTTAAGTATCAATATTGACATTGTTTTAGATAGAATAAATTAAAAAGGAGTTTTTGGCTATAGAGCTTTCTGATAATAAAAAAATATTTTAGTTAATATTTTATATAGGTCGTTTTTCGACTTTCAAAATGGTTTTCTGAATCTTAAAGGAAAACTACCCAAAATAAAGAAAAATTATTAGGTGTAAAATTATAAAATAATCAACTAACTTCTCTCAGAATTGTTTATTGAATTAACTATTTTAAATGGGCCCTAACATACTCGTATTTAATTATAAATAATTGCTACGAATCACAAATGTATACAAATGAATAGAAATTTAAAAAATGTATTCCCAAAATATCAACAGGGGCGTTTCCTTTAAAAATTATACCAGAGGGAGCATCCGCCCCCTCTCCACCTCCCACCAATTTACGTTTATTATAACAGATATCCTATGTACTCATACATATACTGGATGTGTAAAAGTTGATTAAATTTTCGTTTCGTAAAGTAGGGCTATGGTTGTATCGGTAACAAGGTAAATATCCATATCTTATAACCATGATCCCTTGGCACGGAATTGCATTCATTTGTGAGGTATAAATAATATCATACAAATGTATTATTGCTAATTAATGGAATAAATTCTATTAAATTACATGGGATTTTATAGATACACTATTATAGATATTATTGCGCATAATACCGTATTTATATGTTATGCATTCCAAACTGACTACGGGATTTAAAACTATCGTATTAACACAAAAAAAAAAACAAAATAATAATTTAATAGTATACTTAATATTATATATAAATCTGATACTCTTCAATAAATTATTATTTTGTACTTTTTAGATTTGACTAAAATGTTCGAGAACTGTATCAATGATATTAGTAAATATTTATATTTATAATTCTAAGTAATTAAATGTATATATTATTAATAATATTGGTTTACTGGTTTTGTGTTGTATAATTGACACAATTATTAATGATAGGAATGCAACAAGGATTAGAGTTGTCACATAATATAATATAAATTATAGAAAAACATGTTGAAGCAAATATTTTAATACAATTTACCAATATATTCGTAGTTTGATTCTAATTATTATTTTAGCACCCAGAGCAACCCATTTACGAAATTGTTAGAGCCATTTGTGGGAGAGGTTCTCTCTAAAATGTTGTATTATATTTTAAATAACGGCGAATTTGCATTTGAAAAAATGTCTTTACATATTTAGATTTATTAAAAAGGGTTAACCCCCCCTCTTTTAATCTATTTGCAAATATTCCTTAGAAATACTGTCGTTAGTCGTAACTTACTTTTCAACATTTTTCAAGAAAGCAAATCATAATATTAAAAAGTAAATTCTAATTCTGAATTTTTTAAATGTATATTAGTTATTTTAGAAATTTTAGATCTTAATAAGTATCCACTTATTTAATTTTTGTATTTTTTGTTAACCATTAAAAATGTTTCTTTTTTTTAAAAAAATGTTTGATCTAGGATTATTTTCATACGAAAATTATTTAAGTAAAGTAAGACCAGATTCACACGACATCGATTTTTCACGTATATCAAATACGAGACAACAATTATTCACATAAAAATGTATTATTTGGTTCATACAATATTTTCCACGTGTAACGTATTCAGGATTATATTATAGGCAGACGCTGGTGGTCGTACCGTCTAAGTAGGCCATCCAGTAGAAAAATATAGTAACCAGATAAAAATATTAAAATTCTTAAACTATTATTATATTGGTTAAACGGTAAAACTTGATATTATCCTTATATTTGCTATCCATTCAAAAGAAAATTCTTTTAAACTTATGTTATTTTTACTAAATTTTTAAACATTTTCAAATAAATAGTTATCCAAAGACACAGACACACAAAGCAAAATGAAAATATTACGAGCGACTAGAGACACCGCCTCTTATTTTATATTATTTTCTTATCAGTTATGTTGTGATACACTGATACCTGATGTGCTATCTCCACCATAGAATATTTTGTGTCTCCACCATATCATTTAATACTTATTAATTAACTTAACATAAACTAAACAGAATTATATTTTAATTTATATTACGTCAATTAAGTTTGTATGTGTTAATAAATAAAAGTACCTATTGTACACAAAAAAAAGACAATGTTAACAATCATAAAAAAAGCCATCAGGTACATACTAAAAACGGTAAAACAATAATTGGGGAAAAATACATAAATAAATATTAATAAATATTAAACGTTTATAATTAAAAATATTGATGAATATAAATAAATTACCACTAATAATATGAAATTGAATTTTCCAAACCTGCGTTTTTCTGGTTTTCAATATATAATAACAAGAGTTTGAATAATATAATATAAAACGGTAATAATATGTAAATATCTGTTGAACTACATTAAAAATGTAGTTAATTAGAATAAATCAAAGTATTTAATAAACTTGTTCATTTTTTTTATGAATTAAATAATATTAATTCTAGATATATAAAAAAATACAAACTCATAATATAATAAAAATATAAACTTGTTAGTTATTAATATTGTGTATAAAAACGCTAAATAAATAAAATAAAATAATATATTATATTAAGAGTGTTTGTCATTGCCTATGTCTAGTTAGCAATTGTTCTATAACAGTATACATATTGTATAAAAGTATTACATTCCACACATTACGAATATTCTGATAATTTAAAATATTAATGATTTTTGGTGGGTAACAATTTATTAGTGAGTAGCATACTTTACCAGATATGAGGTAGATTAAACAAGTATAGCATATTAAACAAGTAACTTATGTTATCCTAAAACTGTAAAACTGTTTCCAACTCCATAATTAAATAAAATTATGAATAAAGAATATTATTTCTAATATTATATTTCAATTTCGTTTTTAATCGATTCTAAAGTCAAATTGATATATGATAGCAGTAGAACTGTACGATACTGATAAGTTGATAACTGATAAAAAAATAATATAAGATAAAAGGCGCTGTCTCTAGACGCTCATGAAAATATTTCGTACTGAAACGTAAATAATACAAACACGATCCTCACTGGCACTTCTTTTCTTTCTTTTAGGCTTATAGCCGTCCATTCAGGACAATCGCCGCTTCTAGAATGATTTTTTATCTCTCTCTATTTAATATCCTTCTCATATCAAGCAATGGATTGACTTTTTTTAGGTCTTTTTCCATTGTATCAATCAATCTCTGCCGAGATCTGCCTCTTGGTTTTTTCCTCGTTATCTTGCTTTCTGTGACCTTCTTAATTATCGTTCCCTCGGTTCGCCATACATGAGCTGCCCATTCCAACCTCTTTCTGACTAGGAAGTGCCGTAGACTCGAATTATTATACAGCTGCCGCAGGTTTTCATTTGTTCTTCTTTCGAATCTTTCCGAGTCACCATTGTACCCAGGTCCATATATTTTCCTTAATATTTTCCTCTCGAAGACCTGTAGTTTTTTTTCATTCCCCTGTTTACTAGACCACGTCTCGCATGCGTATGACACTACGGGTAGGTGTAGGCATTTACGTACAGTATAGGTGCACTTTTGTACGTCTAAACAGTAACTTGGACGAGAACATTCCTTTCATTGTGAAATAACATCTGTTTGCAGCATTTATTCTCGTCTTAATTTCATTATGCATATTGTTTTTTTCATTTATGTTAACTCCCAGGTATTTGAAGTCTCCTACCTGCTCGAAAGTAAGTCCGTCGTTGGAGATATTATTCTTCGTCGTTTCGTTCCTAGTCATCACCATATATTTGGTCTTATTCTCGTTTACTACTAGTCCCATATTACTGCTGGACTTTATTAGCTTTCTTGCTCCCTCCTTAAAATCGTGTTTAGATTCTCCTAATAGAATATTATCGTCTGCATAACTAAACATGGTATGGGTCCCTATTATTTCCATTTTTTTGAGGACTGGTATATCTCTCACTATCTTTTCCAGAGCTAGATTAAACAGTACTCGGGATAGTGCATCACCCTGTCTCAGGCCAGTCTTGCATTCAAACATTGTGGATAATTCTCCTAAAAAACGTACCATACAATAAGTTTGTTCATCGCACATCTGGACTAATCTCACTAATTTGTCGGGTATGGAAAAGTTTCTCAAAGTTATCCACAGTTGTTCGGGGTTGATGCTGTCGTATGTCAGTTTAAATTTCACAAACAGTATATGGAGGTCTTTATTATACTCATAGTATTTTACCATAAGTTGTCTTAGTATGTGAATGTGATCTGTCATGGACTTGCTTTATTTAAAGCCACAGTGGTATTCTCCAACTATGTCTACTGCGTACATTTCAAGTCTTCTTATGATAGTTGTACGGGCCGACGGCGTATAATTTTAACACGCGCACCCCGGACACCAAAATAATTAGTCGCGCACTCTTTCACACACCGACCGGCCTGTGTATATTATGTGTTTATATGTCTATAGCACTCAACAAGAGGTGGACAGATTCGCCGAGCAAATTCTGTGAGTGCTAGTATTTAGGTAGTTTGTGTATTTGTGTATATATGTATGTGTGTGTGGACTAATGGACAATAAGATAACTCTAATAATGGTAACTAAATAAGTTAATAAATTAGTGTTACTGTATTGCTGATAGGTACAAATAAATAATAATAATATAAATAACAATAAATAAATAAAAATCACAGCAACACAGATATATAAATATAATAATAAATAGGTACTCACAAATAAATCACGGAGCGTAGACTGGCCAGTCGCTACTTATAGATACCTATTAATTCGATTTAACACACACAGACTAATTAACAGATACAAAAATAAATATAACAAAAATGGCTATTAGAGCCTTACAAGTATAAAATGTACAAGGGCAATTTATGCCCATGTGCACAATATAAAAATGAATTGTAATTGATACAAAAAAGGCTATTTGACCCTACACAATATTACGGCAATTGGTGCCCAAAAAACAATATACCAATATTTTGCGGTAAAATTTTATACAGGTACATACACTCAATATAGGTCTAAATCGCACGGCGGATGGAGATAGACGATTTGAAATATTAATATATATTTAATATTAGTGCCGATTAGCGTACACCCAATATAAAAAATAAATTATAAAGAGCACCAAGGCACACGTAGATACATGGATACACGGTTCTTTGGTTAAGAAAATACAATAATTATCACTGATAGCACGGAGATTCGCTCACATACAAAAAACTTTGTACCGCATTCACACTGTCGAATGGATCGACAAAACTCGAATATAACGACGTTGAAACATTTTCAACACAATAATAATTCACAAAACAGATAAACATTTACTTATATCTAATGTGTGTGTGTGTGTGTGTGTGTGTGTGTGTGTGTGTGTGTGTGTGTGTGTGTGTGTGTGTGTGTGTGTGTGTGTGTTTGTGTGTGTGTGTGTGTGTGTGTGTGTGTGTGTATATGTATATGTATATGTGTGTATAATTCCTATATTATATTAAAAGGTATAATTCTGTCACAAGATCTTTTCCCGCCAATTTTAGTAGTTCTTGTTTAATTTTATCTTCCTTTTGGTCTTTAAAGTGTTTTAAATCTTTAATGATAAGCTCTATTTCTTCTAGACCTGATTCAGTCAGCTCCAGTTCTGCTGTTTGGGAAATTAATCTGTCATAATTTTCAAAGTTTCCATTTGTACTGTGGTTATTTAGTAACTCCTCGAAGTAATAAGAACGTAGAGCCCTAAGGATTCTGTACGACGTGCAGACAAACGTGTGAGTTCTGAGTACTGATAAATAATAATGATATCTTTACAGTTTCACCAACATTAAAATATGGGAATTATTATCTTTTTATTTGTTTACGATGTTTCTCTACCTTTTGACCTGCATCACCTATAAAGTATTATGTCTACTCCCTGGTCGGTATACACTATCACGGTTTATGCGCTGGGATATACTATGAGATGCCACCTTAAATCTGAGAACATGACGTATTATATTGAAACGCGCTATACCAACGCATTTTTGTTATGGTCCGCCGCACGGCACCTTTTAGAATCGCTGTATGTCGTGGTTTTGTAGCGTTACCACATTATCCTTACGTAAATAGTTTGTTTTCAATGATGTGCGCCACAATGTACCGGCGAATATGCGCGGTTTTCATAATTATAAAATTATATTATATTGTAGTACAAAATATTAATAGGTACATAATATTTATATTGAAAATATTTATTTTTCAACCAGTAGTCCGACGCATATTTTAATAAGAATTTAATAAGGTTTTACAGTAATTTGGGTTAGGTGTCGAATTGATCGGGGGATTCCCCACATAAAGATAAAATTAAAAAACAATCCATTCTTAGCGAGTATTTATTACCATTAAAGGAATATTCTCTAAAAATGGCAAGTTTCAACGACCAGTAGTTTGGGCTGGGAGTTAAGGGACCACAACACTTGCGGTTTTTAAGGGTTTCTGTAAGTTGGATTAACAATCTATAAATTGATTTTAATGTATCGGCCTATCTTTTTTATACTTCCTAGAAGATAAATTGATAAATTCAAAACAGTTTTCAGAATTGAAATCTCATTTTCAAAGTCCCACAGTTTTATCACGCTAAATCGAAACGTACGTGAAATTTACCCAAAAAGGAAAAAACTGGTCCTCTCCACAACCAATCTCGAGTGCTAAAAAGCAGAGCAGTGTACTCACGAAAGCTGATCGAAAAAGAAGACGCCCAAGCTGGCGTCGCGATTGCTTTTATAACCTTATCTGTGAACCCCACTTAGTTGTAAAGAAAACGTACTGGAAAGGGTAATTTGATTAAACATATATCTGTAAACTTAGCAATTGTTTCGGGTGTGGCAATTATTTTATGTCAATATAACAGCTGTTGGGCGTTGACTTGATCATTAATGTGATATACTCATGTTTGTGCATTGTACATAATCAAGTCATTTGTCTTATTTATTTTATATGAAATAAGCAGGTACACAATATTAAATTCAATATATTACAATGTATATAAGTAAATATTTTCTATTATTATGTTTACAACATAATAGATAGTTATTGTAAAAAAAAAACATATTTTACATGTAAACATCCGGTTTGGTTTAGTTCTATGTTGAGGGACTTAACATACAAAAAAGAAAATTCCTCATATGCTATTCAAACAAACTCCATCGCAAATTAATTACAATAATTTTTCTAAATTACGTGCTAAATGCAAATCGCGATCTAAATTAGATTACAAAAATTATATTTTTAAAATTCAAAATTCAATTAATTCTAATCCTAAATTATTTTAGAAATTCTTTAATAAAAAAAAAAACATGCTCATCTATTCCTAATAATATGTCTTTTAATGATTGCCTAGTAACTGGGGAAAAAGATATTGTTGATTGTTTTGCTCTTTACTTTTCTAGTGTTTATGATAATAATTTATATATACCAACTTCATCATACCAAGTGTCATCTTCCATCAAAAATTATGCACCTGAAGTTAACTTACATTCATGCCAATTTTGTAAATCCGATGTTCTTAATGAATTTGATTTAATTACTACAAAAACTAACCCTGGTCCTGATATGATATGAAATCATTTTTTTACTGAATGTAAATTCGTTTTAGCCATTGCAATGTTAAATTTATTTAATTTTTCACTCTCTACAGGTTGTTTTCCTTCTGATTGGAAAATTAGCTTTGTTACCCCAATCAAAAAGGGAAATGATTTATCCAACATAATAAATTATCGAGCTATTTCCCTTATCTCTATTATACCCAAGATATTCAAATCAATTGTATATAAAACAATTTATCCTATACTGGCCCCCATAGTTAATGAAGATCAACACGGATTTTTAAGGGGTAAATCAACAACAACGAATCTATTAATTTTTCAAAAATTTATATTGGATGCTTTTGCTTTAGGACATCAAGTTGATGTAATTTACATGGATTTTTCTAAGGCTTTTGATAAAGTTAACCACACATTTCTCTTTAATAAACTATATGCTATAGGTACTCGTGATCCTTTTTTATCTTTGTTGATATCATATGTCATAAATAGAAAACATATAATCAAAGTAAAAAACTTTATGTCTGATCTATTTAATATTCCATCAGATGTTCCTCAAGGTTCACATTTGGCATCTTTGTTATTTATTTTGTTTATTAATGATTTACACTTTTTAAACTCACGAAAACTTTTGTTCGTCGATGATATGAAAACTTTTCGATTAGTAAAGTCATTTTCAGACTCTGTCCTATTACAAAATTACTTAAATTTATTATCAATTTGGTGCAAACAAAACAATTTACTATTAAATACTGAAAAGTGTAATGTTATGTCGTTTTCCAGATCACGTACACCAGTTCTTTATGATTATTATTTAGATAATATTTTACTTCATCGAATAACTGAATATCGTGATTTATGTATTTTGTTTGACAGGAATCTATCTTTGAATAGGCATTATTTAAATATTACAAATAAGCATCATCTATTCTTGGATTTATAACCAGGACTTGTAAAGATTTTTCAAACCCAATTACCCTTAAAACTTTATATTTTTCAATAGTACTACTCTAGAATATAATTCTATTGTCTGGTCACCTTCTGATAATATTCACATACAATGCCTTGAAGCTATACAAAATCGTTTTCTTCGCTTTATATCCAACAAATGTAATATTTATCGTCAACCTCAATCACTGTATAAGCCTTTATTAAACACACTAAATATGAATAGCCTCAACGTTCGGAGAAATATATCGGATTTAAAATTCTTATATAGATTGGTCAATGGTTATTTAGATTGTCCTGAATTGCTTAATTTTATAAATTTTTACGTCCCTCAACGCCAAACTAGATCTATTTATACGTTTAATATACAATTACATAGAACCAACTATGATATGAATGCTCCTTTAGTTAGAACCATGAGATTATCTAATGAAACCAATATTGATATATTTAATTTTACCTCTATTGAGACTTTTTATAATTATATTATTAGATATTACTCGTGAATTATTTTTATTATTATATTCATTTTACCTAGTATACGCTGTTAAATAATCTTATTTGTTTTATATTTTTCTCTTTTAAACTTACCTTATTAGTAATATATATATATATCTTATAATTGTATTGGGTATTAGCCCGTTTGAAATAACAATAAACAAATAAATAAATATATCTAGTCATGTCGAAAGTCGATCCCAAGTGGATATAATTTATATTGAATTAGAAAAAGCTTTTATCCACGTGGGTTACCAGTATTTCTCTTTGTTTTGCAAGCCTCTGGTATTGAAGAACATTTATTATCTTGGCTTAGGTCGTATCTCACTGACTGTTTTCAATAGATTAAAATACTTAGGTTAAAGTCCAAGCTGCAAGAAATTCCTTTATTTGTGCCTCAGAATGGGCATTTATCCCTATTATTATTTTCACTGTTCCTTAATGGTGTCAATACTGTAATTAAACGCTGTAAATTTTCTAACCCATTCTCCTTTTTTTTTATCTTTTTCTTAATTCTAGAATCTTCATTCCTTCTAGAATATCCACAGTGACGTTTAAAATATTATAATTTGATATTTCAATATTTTATTCAAGACAACAGTGGCATGTAGACAATCGAAAATGACTAATGGATGTAAACAAAACTGAAAATTAGGAATTACTGAGTAGTGATAAGAAAATTATCACTATGATATTTATTTAGTGTCACAACACTCATATTTACATGTGAACAGTATACGATATTTCACGAACATTGTTTTCGAAATACATATTTGTTAATTAAAAACAAATTATTTTGTAGAAACTGGGTATTTATTTATATATATATAACTAGCTGACCCGACAGACTTCGTCCTGTCAAAAAGTTTTTGTGCCTACGTATTTTAAAAAATTCTCCTGAACAGAACCGTCACCCTGGTGATAGGGCGTTGTGAA
>JAIPRL010011508.1:0-13431 GCA_025469235.1 Pemphigus obesinymphae
TATTTGATTTTATCTAATATTTATTGCTAATTATTTATCTTTAATTTTAGTATTTATATTTCATTATGTATATTTCTAATTTAGTCGATATTACTATATTATATTATTAATTACTATAACAATGTAATCTATATTATGTACCACAATATCTAATATTATGTAATAGGACATTAGTCCCTTTATATTTGTAAAATAAAATAAAATAAAATAAAATAAAATAAAATAAAAAAAATAAAATATATTTTTTTTATTATAAGCAGGACTGTTTACTGATTCCAAACATAAATATTGAGAACCGGTAACATGTATATTGATAATTGGTTCTCTGAAAAAATTTTAATTTAATGGTTACCAAAAACCCGTTAAATACCACCTCCTAATTTTGAGGGTAACGGCTTCTGGGTTTAAATCTGCCTCTTAATTTTGAGAATAATCGATTTTCAGTTTAAAACCACTTTATACTTTTCATAATCGATTACAGGCTCTAACCCCTTCTATTTGAATTAGCTAATTATAATTTAAAACGACATTTAAAAAACCGGCCTTTATACCGTTTATAAGTACACATTTGTTCAGTACACCGATTGATAACGCGATAGATATCGTATGTTCCCGTGTGAGTGTATGCGGCACAGCCGCGCTCGGCTTTTATAAAAACATTTTATTATATGAATGTACACTTTATTTCTTAATGTAAATAAACTGAATCAGCAACAAAAAAAAATATTATATTCGTTCAGTGATTAAATCCCTCTTTCACTTCCCCAAAAACATTTAAGAAAACTTCTTGGTAAATATATTTAAATATCAACCACCTAGTAAAAACTAAAAACATTTTAATATCAAACTAGTACATAAAGAACAATAGGAAAAATACAACAAAATGTATACAACTTTAAACATAATAACAACAAATAAACTTAAAGCCTTTGCAAACCCGTTGGTTTTAAGAGGTATACATAGGCAATTTTTGAAATACGAGCGGATTTCGATTGACGTTGTGAGATGAGTAAATTATCGTTAGTGGTGTTCATCATATCACTGTGTTGTCCGCGTGTCCGTACGCGCATGCACAAGTCATTATGAATAAATAAAGTAAATTATTGTATTTCTTAAAGCACTAATTTAGACCTAAACGTCTGACAAAGTTAAAGGCATTTACAATATTCCGATTTTAATTCTGAAAGTATATTAAGATTCGGAAGGTTCTTTACTAAAGAATGTTTGAAATAATTTGTTCATATTATGTTTTATTTTCATATAACAAAGGTTTAAAAATTTGTAATTTCCAAAAATTGAATTTTCAGCAAAAATATAAAAATACGATATCCGAAATTCTCTAATAAAGAACCTACAGAAACTTGTATATATTTAGGTTTAAAATCGGAAAATTCTAAGTAGCATTAATTTTGTTAGACTTACAATATATATAAAAATGTATACAATAATATGTCTAAATCAATGAAATAATACATCTATTATAACCTTAAGTGATTATCAGTCAATAGTATTTAAATGCCAAACGATAACTCCTCCTATCAGTCTAATAGCAAATACTCTAATGAATTTGGTAATAGTGATTATAATATATTCACCGTTGGAGAGCAATATTAAGTTAGCACCTCAACTTTTTTTCAAAAGTTATTTTTGGAATCGTTTGTTTGTGTTTGATAGATGACTTTTGACGTTTAGTGGTCAAAATTTAAGAAGTTATTAGATTTAGTAATAACCAAGCCATCTTATCATATCTGATATATTTTACTAAAACCATTTTTAAATGTAATGAAAAAAATATCGAATAATAATTAGGTAGGCTCGGGCATAATCGGCCTACCCTGTAAACACGCCACTGTGTACAAAAAGTAATTACCAGGGGAGAATCTGAAGCTCGTTTAAATATGGGAGAGACAAATAGGAATATTTATGTATGAATAAGAATAATATACAACGATTGAATAGAGATAATAATCAACGTTGTATTCGTACACGTATTAACCCTTTCATTAAAAACACGAGGCAATGTGAGGTAAACGTCCTTGAAATCATATATACTCCTCAAATAATTCTTCTTCATCTGGCCATATTACTCTGTATTTTACCCATCACTACAATATCCCGCCACTTTCCTCTGTCTTGCACATTTCATGCCAATCTTATATATATCCATTGCGTTCAGATCTTCTGTCACTCCGTCAATCCACCTCTTTCTGGGGCATCCCCGTGGTCGTTTTCTTAGACGTTTCCATTCAAAAACAACCCTTAGATGGCCATTCTCTCCTCTTGATGACCTAGCCATTGTATTCTTTGACCTTTGATGAAGTCAGTTATCGGTACCAAACCCTCGAATAATAACGAAAAAAATTTTTCAAAAAATTGTGGGGGGGGGGCGATCACCATATTATTCAGCTCTCTCCTCAGATCCACTATTGCCATTTATAGCCTCCGCACGGTCCTCGATTTGCCATTATTGAGAACAATATAATATACTGATAGCTGATGTTCTCTTTTTTTTTTAAAAAAAAAGAACTCGATTAAATCTTATATACGAAGTACACCTATATACACGATTCCGGTCGAGCTGAACGACATGGCCGGAAATAGAGTTCTGGCGACTGTTACTTGCGTATATAATATACATTATACATTGTACTACAACAAGTAGTTGTCGGTTCAACTTTGGCAAACAATCAAAGTGAACTATATAGTATAATATATAGAAGTTTAATACCGCGTGTATATATATATATATATATACATAATATATATATATTATAAGGAGGAAAATACGCCGTCACCGCTGCTCGGGCACAACGGGCTCTAGACACCCGTACTTACCCTTAAAACATAGACGTGGACAAGACCACTTTAAGTTAAATAGTTAATTGTTAATTTATCACTATTGTCCGTTAACACACCGGTGAAGAAAGAGAAAGAGAGAGAGAGAGAGCCCGTCGGCTTTCTACATTATAATGTTAAAACTCCTAAAGTCCATTGAAGTCGGTTTTCAACTTGTGCAGACCACGTGTACGTACATATTATACATGGCGTGGATTCACGCCGAGAAGTTCGAGTCTCGTGTATAAATACTGCGACCGGAATCTAATAATACATTTCAATTATCTATACCAAGGCATATCTTATAGGCATAGATATAAACATTTCAAAACGAGATAATTCGAGGACTAAATTTTAGAATTTACCTAGGGTCGACTACAATAAAAACCGCTAATTTATTGCTCTCGATAAGTAGGTATACACGAGTAGATACTTCAAGTAATGGGAAAATCAAAATAGCGTATCTTTCTAAAGTACCAATTAGCTATCAATACAATAATGATAATAATAATAATAATAATAATAATAATAATAATTGACATATAAATATTGTAAGGTTTTGAAGAACCAAGAATAGTGTAAGGAATTAGTCGATTATTATTCCTCTGTTCCACCACGAATCATCTCGAATTTAAAATTAAAATATTTATCTATACCAAATAAACTATTTTCTCGATGTTCTATATTTATTGCACAAAATGATTCTTATATCATAATTCCCTTTTATAAACTTGAGATACTTATTTCACTAGGTACAAAAAGTTGGAATTTTTATTATTTTTTATCCTTGTTATTTTTAAAGGTTTATACTTTTGTTAAATGGCAACCTATATTCCGTAATTGATATTTTTCAATTTAGAATATTTTTCTGAAAATGTGTATGTATTAATATCGAATATTTAACCAACAGTTTATTATAAGCATTTAAAGTTTAGATAGGAGGTATGTATAGAGGGATGAGAAATAATATATATAATTTACCTTACTACAAAATCTATCAAACAAATTTTTTTTAATAAACAGGATATTTTACATACAATATAAATGGTATAAATTGCCATATAATATTTTAAGAATATTTGGATTTAAATATTTGGAGTGCAAATATTTTGAATGAAAAATAGAACTACAGTGTTCCCTAAAAGTGGTCTATTAAAATGTTAAATATTAAACAAGTAAGAGACTAAAATAATTAAACTTCTGATTGTGATGTAATTTTTTCTATGTATTTGTTGGGTAAATTTATGTTCATATACTTGGTAAAAACTGTGTAAAATTTAAATTAATTTCATAATTTTTTCTTCTCCTAATTTTCATGTTCTAATTAAATTGTAGATATATATATGCCCAAAAAGTGGAGAAATTTCCATGAGCATATATGAAAAAAGTGGTTCCCGTTCCTATTTTAGTTTTAGCTATAAAATATAATAGATGTATAGAAATATCTTTTTCAAATATTGTGAATGTTTCCAATGTGCTATGTGGGATATAATAGGTGTTTCAAATATAATAGTAAAATATTACAATACACAAAAATGTATTTAGAAGATGATGATCTATTATGTTAAAAAAATCATACGGTATATATTTTTTATTAAAATATAAGTAGTGTATACTTGTAAGTAGTCAACTTGAATCATTATTATAATACATAATATAGATCTATTTTCAGTAATACTATTTTAAGCTTCGACATGTGAAGTTCTTATTTGTAAAAAAAAAAAATACCTGATTTACTCTAAATATATATATATATATATATATATATATTATTTCCAGAGATACGTATCTATTTCCGTTTTATATAAAGTATTATATTTAGTAGTTTTATATAGTTGTTCGTCTGAGGTTTAAAAAACCCCGTGACACTATATGTACATTGTTATCTTATGTACCTTTTTTAAAAATCCTTTTGTACCAATCAGTTCCTTCAATCTTTATACTATTGTTTTGTTATTCGAGATATAACATAAGCTATAAATACCTATGTACTAAAAGAATATACTAGCTGATAAACTATTCGTTTTCAATATAAAAACAGCGAATTCCAACACACGACTTAAGTATTGTCATTTGTCGATATATTTCGCTCAATAGTGAATATGTTTTTATCAACCATTATAGAGACTATCTTATTTCATTTCAACTAAACATACTAATATATTTTTGGGAATAGTTAATAATAGGTTTTTTAACATCGAAAAATCTTATGTCTGCATAAAACGGGTGTAAATAAAGTGACCCAATCAAATGTAAACAGGTACTTTAATATTTATCATATACAAAAAAATCAGTGCTAGTTACTTATTGTATTGTATATAATGTAACAGATAATATAATAATTAATAGGTATATACCTATTATTATACTCACTTCGAGTTCACTAAAAAATTTCATTTTTTAAATAAAATAAAGAGGTTAAAATTAAAAATCGTATTAAAACCATAAAATACACACATTTTCAGATTTCCATATAGAATATATTATATAGATATAGAACCCATGAAAATAGCAAAAATATTAAACTAATAATTAAATGATTTATAAAAATATTAAGATTCCCGCAATATTATTTTATATACTACAGTATACGTATAATAATATGAAGCTGGGTGTTAATTTTGAAACATCTCCAAAATAGTATAATGGTCAAAAAACCACATCGTTGTATATATCTAGTACCAAAACGTTATCCTATATCACTTCACTCAGAATCTAAAACGTGTTTTAATGTACGAAAATCCTATTTTGAACAAAAGTTTTGTAAACTACATATATTTATAAGTTAATTTATATAAAACTTTTTCTTTATTTTTTATGTAGAACGAGACTGAGTAATGCTCCCAGTAGTTATTTTTCTAGAAACTTTAATCGTGACTATAATTTGCGAACTTTTGTTTTTCTTAAATGGATCATTTTGTGTACAAAAATAATATAGTAATAGTAATAATAATAAAAAAAAAAGCTGAATATTAAACCACTGCCACAAGGCTTCTTTAACGATTTTTAGGTTTACTTCACAAAAAGCGATTAGATTTTCGTAAAACTCATCACATAAAATTTCCTATATTTTCTATTTTATTTAGTAAAAATACTATAATTTTGGAAACTACAATATTATATAACGTACTATACTTAATAGCTAATATAATGACTACAAATCTTAAAATATATTTGTATTTTATATACATTTTTTGTCCAATTGATTTGAACGTTTATCCGGACATCTAGTTCATTACAATATACAAAATTTTCAGTGAAAAGTGAAAACTAAACACACACAAATTATTTAATTAACCAATTTTGACTTTTTAACTTATAGTTTAAGTCAATTTAAATTAAGGTAAAGTCTTATGACTTAGTAATCTTTGTTAATCTTATTTATATGATTTATATTTTTTTAAGTGCATATTATGATAGTATTAAAGTAATGTTAAGATGAATGAGTGGATTCACTACAGGGCTTGGAACCGATATTAAAAATACCGGTATTAGAACCGGAACCTTTTAAAAATCATGCAATCGAAAACTTACCGGAACCCTAATTTAATTTTTTTTAAAACCTAAATCAAAACGGGAACCGATATTTAGTAATAGAAATATTTCTGGATTATTTGGTTTTTATTTTATCAATTTTATATTAATGATGAAATTATCCGTACCTATACATATATGTGCATAGTTTTATATACATACATTAAATACCTACTAACTGTTATTTACTGTAAATTTTATAAATTTGTTATATTTTCAACAATTCATGTCGAAATTTTGTGTATCTAATAATATATACCTATCAATATTTTGACTGTTAACGTTTCCTACCTACCAGACTTGTTTAAAATACTTGTATATTTCAACACGTATATTATAACAATATAACAGAAAACATCATGAAACGTCACAAAAATCAATCGTAAAAATCTTACTCAGACTCGTCCGTGCTCTGATCAGTGGGATACGAATCTATGAACGATGCATATGGTTATCTAAAACATGCATTAAATTACTTTATGATACGAATAAATTGGTTCATAAAGAAATCGAATCTTTTGAGTATGGTGATTTATCACTTCTTATTACCCTTGATTATTAGATTACAATGACAAATATTGTAAGGTACCGGGAAAATAACGGAAATCGCTAAAACCGAAACCAGAACCCTTTTTCTGAAATTTTAAAAACTGGAACCGGAACCGCTAAGAGCAGTAAGAGCATAAAAATATTTCAAGCCCTGGTTACTAGGTTAGATAGAATTAGAACTAAATATATTATAATATATATATATATATATATAATTGTATCTAGGTTTGGAAATTATGTCTATAGCTTGAAAAATTAAAAAGAATAGACTCAGATAGTAAATTGAGAGAAGAAAAAATTTTTAAAAATGTAAAATAACATTATTAACAAACCAATAGATATAAGTCAGGGGAGAAGTAAGTAAAAGAAAAATTAATTACTAAAGTAGAGATTACTGAGAGGAATGTGGAAACAGGTGGAGTAGATAAAGAGATGGTTATTTATGAATAGGATATGTGAGATATGTGGAATATGACATTGTGTCAACATTTATTTGATCGTAGGGAATCCGCAAAATCGCAATTCAGTAGCGTTCACAGGAATTTTCAATGAGGTGGGATGGGGAAAAATATATTGTCTATAAAGTGAGTCACAGTAACTGGCTTTAGCTTGTCATACCCCTAAAATGTATTTATCTGTATATACGAAACAACACTGACACTGGGTTTATGAAACCTAACTAAAATTTGTGAAAACCTCTATTTTAAAAATGTAATGTAACTAGGGTATTGAAAAATGTATTCATTTTTGGTACTTAATACTTATGCAGCCCGTCACAATATAGTAGAAAATATAATGTAAGTACCCACGCAATTTTCGTCGATTCCTTTTTTTTTTTTTTTTTTTTTTTCGTCTTTTTTATTTTAGACTGTGAGTAGTTTACGGTAAGCGGATGGTTATTACAAAGTGATACATAAGGATTCATTACATAAGGACTCCATTACAATATTACATCTACTGTGTATAGTACCTATTACGAAAAATCGTCCGTGTACAGACGATGGAAGTTGGTCCATCATCCCTTCGGTCGTCCCACATAATAACGTGTTATTATTATTTTAAATTTGAAAGCATTAAGCGAAGATTAGTCGTTGTATTCGAAAAATTATTTTTAACTAAGTGCGGTAAATACCTATAATAATATTATTATAAAAAACGATTAACCATAACAAATTTATTTTTTATCAAGCAGACTAAATAGGACTATTGCCGCGCCTAGCTGAAAAACTAAAACGCGTACCAATAAAACGTAACGAAATGGTAAATTACGGGTGCTATGTATTATTCTCTGAACAAGACGGTCATGATATCATGTAAAACGCAAACGCATATTACGCGCCAACGGCTCAACGTATGAAAATGAATATCAGATAAATTTAGTAATAACTTTTTAAGCACTTTGAAATTACAGTAAAACAAAGTTTGTACGATAAAAAAATAACGGAGATATATAATAATGTCGTAAATAGCGTTTTAGACATATTTTTCGAGTTTTTGAATCAGTTGATTTATAGAGAAAAGTACTAAACCCATTTCCATTTCCGTAAAATCGGAGATTTAGGATTTATTTATTGTAGGTAACGTAAAGACTAACACGCGCTCATTTTTTTTTTTTTTTTTTTTTAAATATCAATTAACACATTATTTAATAATTAATATAGAACATAAGTTTATACTATTAATCTAATAGTATATATTTTAAAATAGTTCCTGTCTAGATTCTAGTATATATAATGGGAATAGCAAAATTACATTACGCAAAATAATAATTAATGTTGTGTCTACGTTTAAATTAGAGTTAAAACGGCTTTTTAAATAATTTTAAATACCTATTTATTAAATACTCCCTAAAAAATTACATATACTTTTTGTAATATATTATTTAACCAGATAGTTACAGCTATTTAAAAAAATTAAACTTAAAATGTTGTAACTTCTTTGTTAAACTATAAAAATAAGATATTATCTCATATTAACTTTTTAATTACACGATCCCACAATTATCAATGAGATAATAATGTGTTTTTACCAAAATTATAATAATTTGAGAATTTTTATCTTTTTATCTGGTTACTATGTCGCTCTATCTTTGCCCTGCTTCACGTATCACGTATTATAGCCAGGGTGGCTCGTTTAGCTCTAGTTTTAACGTGCACGCCACATTTGTTGTTTTGCGTAGCCTAATTTTGCTATATTGCTTGTTAGTTAGACAGAGATAACAAATACTGGTATGTATTATGTCATCTTAAAATGTAAAATAAGAAGTGATATCTTCCGAAAATAAACCATGAAAATGCAAGTCCGGGAGCTAAAAAAATAATCACTGTATTAATCTGACTAATAATTATTTTCAATAAAAATAATAATTAAAAAATGATTAGATATCGTCAGAATGCTAAGCTCATAGAATTTTTTCCTACAAAGTATATAATATTTACAATAGAAAGTCGTAAGAAAAAATGTTATTAGAAATGCAAAAGAAAATCTCTTGGTGGTCATGGAACGAAACACATCACAAATAGTTATTGTCTACAGTCTACACTCTACATTAACATAAATACATATTATTCAAACACCGAGTATAATAATACGAAGGAACTTTAAAAATTTGAAAAGAAAAGAAAATTCTACTCTTTACATAATATTATATTACAAGTTTACATATTCTACGACCGCCAAGACAATTTCATTTACATGTCTAATAAAATTTTTTCTAATAACTTTTTAATGTAAACTTTATAGAAAAAACACTATAGACTTGGCATTCTGACGATATCAAATCATTTTTTAATCATTATTTTTTTAATGATAATAATAATTGGTCAGAATAATGAATTGGGTTTTTTTTTAACTAAAGGACTAGAATTTTTAAGTTTTTTTTGAAAGATTTTATTATTTATCCTACATTTGTCAAATATTTCCATTAAAAAATGCAGTTTTAGGTTTCTAAATACCATTTGTATTCGTTTATTTAGTTTTAGGTGTCTATAAATAAGTATAGTAGGTTAAACAAATTATTTTAAAATTGCGGTTTATGAAATTATAGTTTATTATTTACATTACTTTATGTTTAGAAACCGGGAATTTAATACGCTTACATAATAGGCCTACTGACTTATTTATTTGTCCCTTGAAAAAACTACTGGGAAAATCGATAAATTACCTCTTCAAAGTACCAACTAGAGCCAATTTTCTGTAAAAAAAAGCTTTTTACTCCAAAATTCTGACTTTACTTCATTTGATCGAAAAAATGTATACAAACATAAAAAAACATTTTTAAAGGAACACCATCTTAAAACCAATATACAATTTACCTAGGTATTGATATAGCCAAAATTTCAAATAATATACTTTTGCATTCCAACTTCTTTAAAGTATAACTAATGGTATAGCAATAATAAATATTATTTTTAGTATTTAATTGTAAAATCTACAACACTGTAGATACTATTATAGGAATAGCAGTCTATATTATTTAACAGGTTATACTGTCTATTGGTTAGGGAAAAATAAAAATAAAAAAGTTTTTTAATCTTACTACTTTTAATATGATGTAAACCCGTCCCCTAGAAAAAAAAAATAAAAAAATTTGACTGTTTACAGTGTACGATAACTGCACATATATGTAATTAGAATTTTAGATTCTGAGTGTATTGGTTTTATAATGATTATGTTTTTATATTTAATATTTTGCAATAAATACATAACAATAATAATTATTTTTTTACAATGACATATCTTAATAAATAAAATTATAAACTATATTATGAATATATTACGTATGTATATATATATATATATATAGTAATAAGCGTATTTTAATATATTTATAAACTTTTCTAACACGTACTGTTTCGTACGTTACACTTAGTTTTTTGAACTTATCAGACATTTCTATAACGGATTATTTTTGAACACAGAATTTTTGAACAAAAAACGCCCTTTTCAATCCACGAACTTTAGACTAACATACCTATACGAACTAGTCAAATTAATAATTTATATTATATGTCTACTTGTCTGCATTTATATATGTTTACATTATTTAATATGGAAAACACTTTCAACTTGACAAAATTGAAACTCTTTCACTTTTTAAGTTTCCATACTTACTACACGCTATAGCTATATAGTATAATATGTACCTAAGACTGACTAAATATAAAATACAACTATGTAGACATGTAGGTAGGTATATACAGTACAGTCAAAACATTCTAAATATCTGTAAATTTGTAACTTCCAACATTTTTTTTTTTTTCAGTAATATCTCGTACCATAACAAGTTTGTCAAATTAAATAATGTTTGTCTTATTTTTTTTTTTTTTTAATATAATACTTAATTGGAAAAAAATAATTTTTTTTGGGAGGGATTTATATTTTTATTATATTTCTTTAGATTTATATTTCTGTGTTAATTAAAAAATAACACCATCTAGTGCTTCTTCGTTCTACGTGCTCCTGGACGGTTTTGGTCCAGTCTGTTGAAATCCGCAAACTATTTATGGATGGCTCCCGTTTTGGTCGTCAACCGGCGAGGAACTTATATGACGATATAACGGTCTATAATATGCTCTATAATAGATTCTATAATATTATGTCCGCGTAGTTACTAACTAAACATGGGTAGCGCCTGTCAAGAATCATATGGGACTTATATAGGAAGTCACTTCCCTTTAAAATAAATGGAATATTATTCTAATATTGTCCGTTACTCTTATTGATAAAATTACATATCGACTATTTTTCAAAAATTTAGCACGCTTGTAGAAGATGAGATTTTTTATTAATTTATTTTTTGTATTTAGTCGTACTATAAAGTAATAGGTATACCTAGTAACCGGTACTGTAGTTGTAAAAAAAATCAGAAAGTTAGGTATATATAGCACAAGATATACCATATACCGTCCATACTACATTTATATCATATAACTATAATAGGCCAAGCGTGTCAAAAATAGTTGGTCGGTCAAATTTCAATGGTACCCAAAAATTAGAATTTCTTATTAAATTATCTTTTATTTAATAAATAATAATAATTTTATTGGCCGACCCCAAATAGTTGGGAGAGAAGGCGAAGGAGAAGAAGAAGAAGATCTTTTATTTAATACTGGTAAGTACCCAATTACCTATAGTTTACGAATTTTGGCACTTGAACCAAACAATGTTCGCTATCCCTATTATAGGCTATATGTTGAAATGTATAAAGTCATTATTGTAATAATAAACCAGTCTGTAGGGAAAATGGAGATGAATCATATAGTATAAATTAATTTTTCGTAATTTTTCATGATTTTAAAATTAAAATAAAGAAGTTCAATCACAGAGAGTACACGGTCTTTACCAGAAGGTGTTTATGTAAAAATATCAGAGGATATACGGCGTATATACCACCGGTTACCCTCCACTACAACCCTGCCTAGTACATACCATGACGAAATAACATATGGTGTGCCAGCAACTGAGTTCTACGCATGGTGCCTACGTCACACGGTTCACTTATCATAATTATTATTGTTATCTACTATTTATTTTGATGAAATATGTTCGACTCTGTAAACATTAAACTTATTTATACTTATATTACTATATTGAAAAGACTGCAGATAAGACCGAGTGACGTCAGAATTTCTTGGCATAATTTATAAATTATATTTCATTCCATGACAACTCGTACCGTTCTCAAATTTGTTCATGTTGCTAGCATACCATATTATTTCGTCATGGTACATACCAACTAATAACTAACTAGGTACAAGAATATTACATAATTAATTGAATTATAAATGATAATGGTATTTTAAATATGCGTAGGTATATAGTTGTTACCAGCTGGTACTACCTAGGTTGTATATAGATTGTAGGTGCCTATGTATATGTAACATTAATAGACTTATAACTAAACTATATATATATATATGTCTATTGACTATAGTCAATATAATACATGACGTGATTTTAATTAATAATATTTTTAAAAAAAATTTAATGAAAACTATAGTGACGGCTAATTTAAATTCATTGTACCTAAATGTACCTAATGCATCTTAAAATGCATAATGATAACTTGAATTTCTTCCAAAAGCACGGGTGTTTTTTTTTCTTTGAAAACTTATTAACTTAACCTGTACAGTGTTATTTTGTGTACCTATACCTTTATACTTGTACTGATTATTATAAAATTAAAATGAATAAATTAGTTATTATTATGAATAATATTTTATGTATATATATATATATATTTGTGTGTGTGTATAAAGTATAAACGTCAACAGGAAATCTCGAGAATCTAATAACTCAATATTATTGAAAGATGATTTGTTCGTCATCAAAATTATAACAATAATAATAATAATAATAAACCGCTTTTGCATTATATATATATATATAGGGGAAGATGGGTGAATACCGGTCATCAGGTAATACCGGTCAATGACATATCTCTGTAAATATTATAACATAAAATACTACAATTATGTATATTGATAAATAGTGTTATCAAAACCTAATATC
>JAIPRL010011509.1:0-13426 GCA_025469235.1 Pemphigus obesinymphae
GGATCTGGAAGCGACGTAGAAGGTTCCATTGTCAAGAAGTGACTGGGTGTCAATGCTTCAAAATCATTTGTATCATTGCTTAAAGCACATAATGGCCTAGAATTTAACGTAGCCTCAATTTGTGTGAGAAGTGTTGTAAATTCTTCACTAGTCAATTTGTGCAGGCCAATGGATCGCAGAAGAAGAGATTTTGTAGATTTTACTCCTGCTTCCCATAGTCCACCGAAGTGGGGAGATCCAGGAGGATTGAAATGCCAACTTATTTGGTGTTTCGAAAGATGACGATGAATAGTATCTTGGAATTGGTTTGAATGTGTAAATTCTTGAAGGGGGTTAATCGTGCTGCACCAACAAAGTTAGTTCCACAGTCGCTGTGCATTTCTTTTATAGGTCCTCGTCGAGCTGAAAACCTAGTAAAGGCCATTAAAAACTTTTCAGTCGAAAGATCAGAACTCAACTCTAGGTGAATCGCTTTTGTGTTAGTACACACAAATAAGCAAATATATGCCACTTTCAAAACAGAACGGCATCCACGTGATTCCTTTACTGTTATGGGACCAGCATAATCTACACCGGTTATGGCAAACGGTTTCACTTGTTGAACACGATATGCTGGAAGATTGGCCATTTTCGGCTGAACAGAACGTGATCGAGTCCGGAAACAAGCGATACAGAGTCGTAACCGCGATCGGATGACTTTTCTGGCTGATTGTATCCAGTATTCACGCTGTAAATACGCTTGAAGAGCGTTAGATCCTGGGTGCTTGAGAGCCTTATGATGATAGTCAATTAGTAGATATGTTAATCGATGACGACATGGTAAAAGACAGGGATGTTTATGGGCGTACGGTAGATTTGCGTTTGCTAGACGACCGCCCACTCTGATAAGTCCTTGATCATCAATGAAAGGGTCTAAGCGACGAAGATTATTTGAACACCGCAAGCCTTTTCTTAATTGCGCAATGTCCTCTGAATATGAAGTTTGTTGGACATAATAGATTAATGCTCTTAATGCATTTACTCGTTCATTTGCATCAACAACCGATGTATATGTTATTGAAGGGCTTGATGTTAAAAATTGACGACAATATTGTCCATCCTAACAAGCTTAGCTGGTATTCCTAGTTGAATCATCACGTTCCATAGCTTATTTCTTACTATCGAGTCATAGGCTTGTTTGAAATCCACAAAAAATAGGTATACATTTTTGTCAAATTCATGGCTCTTCTCCGTTATTTGCTTAATAATATGTATTTGGTCAGTTGTGGATTTTTCAGCTGTAAAACCTGCTTGATGCTCTCCTACTATTTCTTTAGCATATGGTTTTAGTCATG
This sequence comes from Pemphigus obesinymphae, assembly GCA_025469235.1. NCBI lineage: Eukaryota > Metazoa > Arthropoda > Insecta > Hemiptera > Aphididae > Pemphigus > Pemphigus obesinymphae. Next base: position 1,335 of record JAIPRL010011509.1, read on the forward strand.
TAATGATATGCGTGCACGTCCTAAAATTATAAATATTCATCGAAACGTAAAATCTATCCTAAAATTATATTATTTCATAAAAATGTAATACTCATATGTTCAAACATAAAATAATTCCAAAATGTTCGTGCATTCAATAAACGATGACACATTATCATTATTTAGTAGATCAAGCGATTAATATATATATATGTAACTTAAATACGTCGTGAAACGCATCACGACATTTGAAAATGTACAGATTACCATATAGTCGAAATATGACTCATAATATCATACCTTCCCAGACCGGACACGGTACGGCGGCGTACAATTGATAAATCGTGATATCGATGTAGCGCGATTATCAATATACGCCGATGTCCAGTCATAATTCGATTATATTAATTAAGAACCACCCCTAAGGTGGGAACATGAAACATTAGATTATTAAAATATTATCTCGAATTCGCTGATAGAGAATCTTTCTCTCGTCAGTCGAGTCTTTTCGAGTGCACTCGATTTTTATCCTCTCAATATTTCTATACAGATTTTCACTTGATCTTACTTGAATATTTGATTAACGTCGATACCCAGCATAAATACCAGTTTAAATTTCATTACGTTCAAATTCATATCATTATAATATTCTTTCGAAATATGTTTCTAAATAATATTATAATAACTAATCCTTTACAAATTTCCGTCAATATATTTCACCGTCTATCATAATCAATTTACACATCACGATTTCGAGAGGCTCCATAGTTTGTTTGCGGTCAACTTACATTATTAATCAGAATAACGTCAATTCGCAAGTTTACAGTAAAGGTAAGTGTGTATCGCTTCATTCATTTTAGCATCACAGGTTTGTCTATACAGATCATAAAATATACTATTAGTTAATATACACATAAAATCAAGCAGCTTTTTACCACGCAGTGGACCACAGTGCGTATTTTAAATATTCTTATTACTTCATATTCTTGTCGATTCTCTCGAACTTACTTACCCCGAGAACCCTTCTAACAACATCAGAAGGAAGGTTATAATTCTTTAATAAAGGTTAAGAGCACAAAACATAATATAATTTAATATATTTCAATATTAACATTAATAGGTACCTATTAGTACCTGTCCAAATATCGTATTACCTATTCAATATCTCAACATTTCAATATTAACATCTATAATACATTAACTTTCTCAACCTTACTCAATCATTTAATCTACACTCATATTGCTTTATTTTTTAATTATAACAGTCTATTTAGGATTATATTCGATAGAACTTTATATGATGTGTTAAGTAGAGATATTCCTTTGTAGTTTTGACAGTTCATTACATCTCCTTTTTTGTATATCAGACATAGTACTGACACCTGCTATGGTTTTGGTATAATTTATTTTCTCCAAATTGTATCTACCAGCTGTTTTAGGTTTATCATTAGAGTAATTATTCCTTCTTTTTTTAAGAATTAGATCGCCTTTTCTCTAAAGATGGCTCTTCTAATTATTGCTCTACTGTATTAATATTATTATTATCTTCCAATTCTATTTGGATTGTTATATTTAGCATTTTTTCGAAAACCTTTTTGAATTCCCTTGTTACATATTCTTTATCTGTTATTAATGTCCCTAATTTTTTTAACATACGTATATTTATATAGGCCAGGTTAAGGTAAAAATAATAAAAATGAATATTATTGTATACTCTCTTTTAATCTAAAAATATGTTTATAGATCAATATCAACGTATGTATTTATTTTTTTAGAAATAAATAATAATATGAATCATACCTTTTTGATAAACTATTCTTTTATAGTAGCCTCTACCATAAGCTACAAAATAAGAAACAATACTTAAAACAAATATTGAAATATTAATATATACATAAAAAATATAATTTAAATATATGATAAATATTATATTATAGCCTCTTAATGTGTGGAATGAAATTCTTCCACCGGTTAAACTGTTTATTGTTTATTATAATTATGTATTTCAATGATAAAGTCGTTTTTTATTTTAAAAATAGTGTTTTTAACATTTTTACAATGTTTTAGAATTTATATTTGATTAAAATAGGTATAGCTATTTTAGTAATTCATATTTCAATGTAAATCATATATTTTCAAAATTATAATATCTTTATATACTATACACATATAAGGTTGTTTTTCAATATATAAATGTAAAAACAACAGACATAAGAAGATGGAAACACATAGCATATTATATAGGATACTGGTGGTGGGTATATTGAATTTAAAAGCAATAATACATTTTTTCCCCCTAATTATTTTCCTAATCAGAAAGCCTAAAGTCAATATTTCTTTGGAAGATACGTGCTAGGATTTTCTAATCTTCTTCTTCCGTGTTATGAAATTTAGCCGTTAAAGAGTACAAACATGTATTGATAATTATATAATCATATAATGTATTGATTAAAGGTGACAGATAACTAATGCGTACATTTTAATTTTCGGAGTTAAATGTCTTGAGCAAATGTTTTTACAAAAATTTACCAGCAAGTTAATGAGACCAAATAACTTGAGAATACTATAGATATCGATATACCTACTATAGATATTGCACAAATAATATAGCTGATGCAGGAAAAAAAAGTTTATGAATTATTTTTCTGAAGGTTGAAAAATGGTGGGAATTAAAAAATAACCGGGAATAATAAATTGAATTTTATTTACTATACGAATTGTGTTTTTAAATTCTCATTAAAGTTTTAGTTTCAGTGATACTGCCTATAGTTTTAGAAATAAAATTAATATAAATAATGTAAAAGAATATAGCTAGTGGTACTTACGTGTGATAAAAATCTCTAAAAATATTTAAATATATAAATATTAATACTAAGTAAATATTTATTTCTAACCTAAATTAAAAAAAGCCAGTGAAGCACTTTGCACTTTAAGTAAGATATAAACAATGGAAGTTGGTCCATTGTCGCTTTAGTCCTGAGACAGATGGTGTAGTATTATTATTATTATCACACGCCATTTTGTCACGTTCTTCTGTTATACGTCACTTAAGGAATTTATTCGTAGTTCTGTAGTCAGTACATGAGAAAACAAGAACGAGAAAAAAATCATACAGCGGCAAATGATACGAAATGTATCGAATTTATCGGCACGCTGGATTTTCCTGTATATCTACCTACCTACCCTATTTATACATATTACACATTAACATAGTGTATACTATTATATTACGTATATAAAATATATATACGTAGTTATTATATTGTGAAATATTTTATTTACACACGAAAAAACTATCCGTGATTTAATTTATACGGGGAATTATTTCAAGTGATCACGTGAATTAAAATTCCCGTTCAAACCCGAAACCTGCACTACATACATTGTATAATTGAAAATTGTTCTTCTTCCAAACTGAAATTACTGAAAAATTCATAAAATGCTATGTATAGGGTACCATCTACAGCTGATTTCCTATCAACACCATACTAACGCCAAAGATCTTCCTCGGCTCCTTCTGGTCAAAAATTTTGTTAACAGAGAAAAAATAAATAAACTAAACATACAGTTCATTATAAAACCACTAGCTTCCTTGCTTTCCTCAGAATTTCGTGAAGTGCTCCAACAATAACATAGGTACTCTATAATTTGAGACACATTTCATTTAGGAATTTAGAATGAGGGTTATGCTTCGACTTGTGAATTTTGTTATCAGTAAATCTTTCTGGAAAATTTGAACCGTTCATTAGATAATTATAACTGCTGAATTCTACGAGATTTTACCTTCTATGAACGATATATTGGCTCTATTATTACAAATGTTCAGAAATACACACTAAGGGCTTTTTATAAAGAGTATTTTGTCATCCATTCAAATTGTCCATAAGCTCCATTATCGCACGATTCCAAGAAATCTGATATACCTACTGCTACAGTTTCTAAGCTTATCATTTAAGTAACACTAGATAAATCCTATTAAAAATCAAGATTTTTATCTCTCTGGATAAAAAGCGTGGTTCTCACCTAGAAAAAAAGATACTTACAACTATTAATTTAAAAAAAAGAAATTTCCAAAAAAAATATCCTACTCAATTTTGTGTTAAATTATTGAGCTCAAAAAGATTGCATCAGATGAAGCTTTCAGTAAAAAGTAATTTTAAATCTCAATATATATCTAAAAAGAGCGCACAGGATAAAAAATTATTTTAATAAATATATGTAAAAAAAAAAAATAAAACAGTTTTTCGTCATATAAATATGTATTACATTATAAAACGTTTAATGCATTTCCTAAATAAGATAGTAAAAATAGTTGCTAATTTAAATATTAGGTATATACAATATAATGGTGTTTCTGATAATTATAACTTAAAAGTGATTTTAGCCCATAAAAACTAACCTTATAATTTAAGTTCAACAAGTGGCATGCTATGCATAAAATATTGCCTTTATTGAAATTTATCTGCTACAACAGCATTAATGTCATGCAATGCATGCAAAGAGGACACAACCATTATAAATGCATGATCTTTAAAAATCTAAATTTACCCTTATCCAGTTTTTTATTCTTACACATAACCTTTGACTAGAACCCAAAATATCAATTCAAGGAAATATTATTGGAGAAGTGAGAACAATAGGTAAACTAAATGCAATCGAATTTTATCTTCCATATGTTTGGCCGTAAGAATAGCTCTGACTATTCTATATATCGATTGAGTGAAATTTGAATTGCAATTATATCTACCCAGATCAAACCATTTATATATTAAATAGGAGTGCCAATAAAAATATATTATTGAAATATAAAGTATTTTCTAAGATGTCGCAAAATATCTATAGTATTATTTCTGCTGATACTGAATCTGTCAAAAATGCTGATATTGAATTCTAGCTTACTAATATAGTATCTTCATTTGCAGTTAGATCCATTTCAATAATTTCTTCTATAAGATTGTGTGTCATTATCTAGAGAACTTATATTAATTTCATCAATAGCAAAATATTGTTACTATTTTGACCATTTATAGTTTTGTTATAATTAATTATGTATATTGTATATAAAATTAAATTAAATATATAGGAGAAATCCCTTAAAAAATTATTACCTAAAGGTAGTTTCGAGCGTTTGATATTTTGGCTAGCTATAATAATATAAATTACATAACATTATTATATAATATAATTTTTTTTTAAATAAAATACAGGTATCTAGTAATATTAATCATTTTAATTAATCAAATACAGTAAATAATAATTTCAACCTCCCGCCTTCATTAGATGCATAATGGGTAAAACTTCATAAACATATTTTGAATAAATGCAGTTTAGTATCCGTGAAAGTTTTTCAATTTTATTTTCAAAATGTGTATTGTAAGATGTTAATTTTGAAAACGATAAAGGAAATAGTTATAAATTGTATTTACTTAGAATATGCGAATGTTACATTAACAAAAAGTAAAAGAAACTTGATTTTCAAAAAAATCATGAATTTTACTATAAACATGTCAAAAATGAACTTATTTCTATTTTATTTTTTTGTTTATAAATTAGTTTATTTTCGTCATGCTAAATAATATGATAACATAATTATAATTTCACAACATATAACGAATTTTTTTATTATTTAATAAATACAATATTATTAGAATAAACGTATTTATAATTTGTATATTCAACCAAATATAAATTATTTGAGAACAATTATTTACCTATATGTTCTATTACTCCTGGATCATCATCTAGAATACCAACAGCAAAATATTTATAATTATAATATATTATATTTATATACATTACAAAATCCTCTTAAAAATTATATAATTTTATTTTTGTCATAACGTGACCCTAGAGTAAAAAGGTTCTATGTCAGTTTTTCTTTATTTCGATTTTTTGTATTTTCATATTAAACATTAAATGGTGCATATTTTAAACTAGAAATTATTTAAATCCAAATAATAATAAATGAGGTACACAAAGTAAAATGGTTCTAGGTCTTTAAAATTCAAAAATGCATTAATTTGGCTTTTAATAGATAGAACCTTTTTACTTTTATTTTTATCTAAGAGTAATAAGGTTCTATAAGGAATGACGAATAATAATTTATTCAAAGTATAAAGTATCTAAAATATATAAGATATATCTTGAACGGTCTGTTTTTGGTTTTTATTTTTGATTCTGTTTATTTAGGCACAAAGGTAATATATTTGCGTTATATTATATTGTTAAAAAACTTGCTTGTATTTTTTATATAAATTTTCGATTATTTATTCTACGTGATGAACAAATATTCGCAATCAAACTTTTAAAAAGCTCTTCAATTTTATATTTTAACATGGAACCTTTTTACTCTAAGGTTTCGATAATTAGAAACCAACTTCAGCTTCAGAATTCTTTAATCGTTATCTATATACTTTTACATTATTCACAAATAAATTATATAATTATTATATTTTATATTTCTATTAACTATACCTGTATAATAACTTAATATTTCTATACTAATTTTTATTATAATTTCAAATGTACTTACATACTTATCATTACATAATATATAAATGTATTTATTTTTATTTTTAAGATATTGAAATTATCATATATTTTTTAAATATTTTGTTTTATACATTTTTTATAAAATGTAATTTTTATATTCCACTGAAAATATTGTTGTTAAAACAATTGTTAAAATATCCATCGGACAGTGACGGCACCAAAACGGCAGCACCTAAATGGTGGCGCCCATAATAGCAGTACCTAAATGTAATAATCCGCTTAATCAAATGTGTCATGATGTTTATTCAAATTAAAAATAACATAAATTTTGAACAAAACATTTACATAAGAATTATTCTACGTTTGAGCATCATATAGATAGACAATCTTGATATTATGAAAGTACATAATATAATTTGATCTAATTATATAGGTAATATAATAATTATATTAAATAAATTTTAAGTATAACTATGAAAATGTGCTTACTATCTATTGGATCAGTATTAAATTGATCCATTTTTAACTCATCTGTAATAATACATTTGAGAGTTACTATGTTAGTATAGTATCTTATTTGTGAACTACTTAAACTCTTAAATAATTAATATTTTAAACTTCAAATTTACATACCCATACATAAGTCTGTATACAATTCAGATACATATGTTCAATTAAATATTCAATAATAGTGTTAATATTATGCATAATACATGAATAGATAGTATAATAATTGGATTGAGGTTCATAAAATGTATTATCTTAAAATATATTCTATTTTATAGTAGAATATTATATTTTATTTTTATAAATTACTTGTATAATTAGTAATGTTAATCGATTTACAATCTTCTCTTATCTATATAAATATATTTAGCCCAAGTCTCTCATAAAGTTCTTACATTTTATTAATGCTCGATGTGGTAATTATCAATAATATTGGTAGTTAACTTAAAAAAAGAGATTTTTTTAGAGATAAATTTACCTTAACTTTATTAATATAGTAGTTAATTTAATCATAATCTGTGTGTCAGCGACACATAACAAGCGAAATTTTATAATTTTGTCTATATTTGATGTACATTTAATATACAATTAATAATAGAATTATATTGAATTATGATATATCACACTTACTGAATTTAAAATGTTTGTTTTGTATTCATTATTTTATTATTAGTTGTCTAATATAATATAATTGTCAATAAGCTAAATGATGTATACGCTATTATATGACTATGCGAATGATAGAATAAGATACCACTTTATACATTTGAAATTCAAATTTACTTAAAAAAATAAGAAATATAAAACAACAACTAAAAATATAAATATAACATTAGACAACATTCAAGTATAGTTTTTGTCACACTTTTCGCAAACATAAATATGAAATAAAAACAACTGTTATTTTATATGTATGATTTTTAATTAATTTGGAGATAGGTATATTTTTATTATGTAGAATTAATGAATTTATTGTATGATTTAATTTATAATATTGATAATAATTCCAAATACTTAGGGTGAAAATTAACCTTATAACAGAAGTAAACATTGTTCTTATTATATTATAAACCGTCATTTGACGGTTAGTTTTTGGTAGATACGGGCTGAATATAATAAACTAGTTGTTGAAATACGTATACACTAAATTAAATTAAATAATATTATGACTTAGGGTATATAATATAATAAGTATAATAATAGTATAAATAGTCACAAGTACTCATATCGTCTCCCTAATTCGCAAAGATCGTTCTGCATTATTTTTCATTTGGAATTATTTGTTTATAAAATGGAGAAATAATTATAAAAAATATCTACATTTGTTGATATAATTCAATATTAGATTTCATAATTTTATCCTTCATGAAATTTATAATAATTAGAAATCGTCGTATTTCCTATGTATGATAATGATAAAAATCAATGTAAAATTATGTTTTTTGTTAATTATTTTTAAGTTTTAACTATATTATATTTTTATACTATTCCTTGTATGTATAACTCCTTTTAAGTGAGACTGATTGTAATTTCAACACTTTTGGAGTGCGAAATCTTGAGTTTGTAACCTTATTACATCTCGTATGTGTAACTTTTTTCAATTAGAATCACCACATAAGTGGAATTACTTTTGACTATAATTTTACTTTGACTGAAGTTTTTTTAAAAAATATTACTCTTAATTAATTAATTTTAAAAATATTTTGACTGTGTCAGAATCTAGCGTTCATTCTAGAAGATAGTCCTTCACAGATAAAATGTTTTTGTTGAATAGGTCGACAAAGTAGAAAGAAAATTAAAAAATGTATGGAAATTACTATTCTCGGATTTTTATAAGAACTCGAGTGTTTCGGGTTTCACACAACATACAAAAATTATATTTAATAATAATGTTGAAAGATATCACAATAATATAATATATTTATAGGTAATAAAATATAGTAGATACCTACCCTGCATATATAAATTCGGTATGGACTTATCGTTCTCGAGTTTTAATATATGTGGAAATAATTGAAAGTCCTCCCGATAAAAGTTCACCCAAATGTATTAAAATAAAAATAATAAAAATTGTGAAAAATACTACGGAAGTCCGAAGATTTGAAATTTATTACTATAAGATATAAAAAAATATAGTAAAGATACCTACTATGTGAATGACTGTCGGACTTATCGTTCTCACTTTTACTTATAAAACTATAATCACCTGATGGAAATCTACGAATGTCTGAAAAAATATGAACTTGGTATAGAATATTATAATAGGGTCTATTATACGTAGTTTAAACGAATAGAAAAATATATAATAAATATAATGGTTTCGTCTTAACCTGACGATTGGTTATGACTCCAAAGAGTGATCAGATGGATTCGGATTAAATAATAAGGCATTGCATAATGATTAACATGTGTGTGTCTTTATTAACTGTGTGGAGCGTAGTGGAAGAAAGTGTATGTGAAAATATATATGAAAAACGTACAAAACAAATATTATAGGTTATGATAATCTTATCACCTACTTCTTATCATAGATTACAATACAATAATGATAACTACTTACAATAAATGTTGCAATGATAAGATAATTTAATACGATTTTGTTCACATATCGAATATATCAGTTAAACATTAAACACTTGTTATCTCTGCAGGCGACGAGATCGAGAGAAAAAATTCAAAAATAAAATAAGATCGGTATAATGAAATTCGACCCAGTGGACCCGTATCGAATGTTCGTTATCGACGCCTTTACCACTTTACTACCTGATCGAGATGATAATATGGTCAAAATTTCTCGTATTTAAACTATTCAGATAACGGACGGTACCGTATTTCGACTCATACTATAGGTACCTACACATATTCGGAATGAACTTCTCAATCGTATAAGAACGATTCATTGACAAAGACATTTTCAGTCCTAAACTTGTGTACCCTAAACTTCGAGTCTTCGAAAAAGTCAAAATACGGACGAACGAAAAACGAAAAAAATCATAAATCCAAAGCACGACGGCAATATAAATGGAAAAGAAAATACTACTATTTACTACTAATATTTTTATTTATTATCATTATTATTTAAAAGGAATTGAACAAAATTGTATTTTTGATTCAATGAACTATTTTGATATGTTACGATTTTGTTAAAAAAAACATATTTTATTAATACTATGCACAATATAATAAATATTATTATTAATTAAAATATTCAATATTTCTCAAAGTTGTATATCCACATATTTCAGAATTATAAGAAGAAAAAATCGTAAGTCCTTTAAATATTCATTAAGAAAAATACAAATTTTAAAATTCATAAAATATTACAAAAACATAATTACTTAATTTAAGAAAAATATATCAAGTCTTATTTAATTTTTTTGAATATTCTAGATGTTTTTTCTTTTCCTGTAAAATTTACCATTTTGGACTTACGACCTTTGCACATTAGGGCGACGATATATATTTATATATATATATAAATTAATGTAAAATTTTTGTTCTTGGTTGTATTAAGTATGAGTATAAGAAACTGAAGCCTTTATATTATCACTAATATATAATAATATACAATATTATTATATTATATTATATTATCTATAATAATAAATAAACAATGAGTTGATGATTGTATATTAATTATTATCATGCTTCATCTTTAAATGCGCTTTTATCAAATTATATTATTATTATAAAATATAATTTATAATAAAACATTATTTTATCATAAATGCCATGTTTAAGTACCACTATCTGCTAACGTAAAAATATCCTTAAAAAAATTCTGCCCGTTAACGGTCATTTTAGGAGTGACCTGTCTGTATTATATATTATTAACAAATAAATATAATAACACATAAAATAAAAGGATATTTATATATTTTTATAATAATTTTATTTTCAATCAAATATAAATTATTTAAGAACTTAAATTAATTAACTTACTTATATCTGCATTAGCTAGATTACCAGTAATAAAATATTTATAATTATAATATTTATATATATATATGTATATATAGGAACGTTGTATTATGTCTCTATTTAAATAAATAAAACAACATGTAATACCTACGTTTACAAGAATAATAAATACAAATATAAACTATATAAAATCAATTGACTACCCACAAGAAAAATATTTAAGGTGAGAAACTTAAGCTTATTCATTATACTTAAAATTATCTAAAATCCTACATCGTTCTCAGTGGAGTAATTTTAAGATATTAAGACTAGGTAATGTAATACCTGATAATCTTTATATATATATTAACTATACGTATGAGATACTATAAATACTGTATAAATAGTGATTTTTCATTATATTTAAGAAAAATAATAGAAACAATTAAAAAATCATCTGTATAAAGTATCAACTAGAATAAATTTTCTATTAAAAATTTTGCTTTTTCTCCAAAACTCTTATAAAACCCAAAATAGTAAGTCACAAAAGAATAAACATAACTGTATAATCAATGGATTGTGTAAAAAAACTGATATGAATACTCAATTTAAATAAAATAATATTGGATGATAAATTATACTCATATATTAATAATTTAATTCAATTTTCACCCCTATTTGAATGCAATTATTTTTTCATTAGAATATAAATTATTTTTTAGAAAATTGATATCTCACTATAAATAGTTTTCTCATCTTGTGTTATAAATATAATAAGAGAAAAGTATAGGTAGGTATGTAGAATATAAAATGCTCAACCCAGATAACAATTCCTAATGTATAATCTTCTTCTTCTTCTTGTCCTTCGCCTTCTGTTCCAACTATTTGGGGTCGGCCACCCTGTTCCTACACTTCCACTTAACTCTATCTCCCGCATCCTCTTCACTTACTCCCACCTTCCTCATATCACTCGCCATGACATCCCTCCATCTTTTTTTCGGTCTTCCCCTCCCCCTTTTACAACAACATGCATTTCTCTTACTAATCTTACTGCCTCAGTCTCTTCCCTCCTTAATACATGCCCGATCGATCTTAATATATTCTCTCTCATTTTGTCTACTATCGAAAGCTACCCCTATACTACCTCTTATATACTCATTCCTTATTTTATCCTCTCTAGTAACTGCACTCATCCACCTTAACATTCTCATCTC
>JAIPRL010011510.1:0-12300 GCA_025469235.1 Pemphigus obesinymphae
ATTAGTTCGAAATTCACCGCTGTCATCGTTTAGCGCTGCAAGTCAAATTGAGTATAAAGAACATTTCAGACCGGGTAAAACAATGATAACAGATCGCCGTTCGGCATCCTGTATATCTTAATTCGTGCTGTGCGTGCGCGTAGCGTAATTTAGATGCACGGACGTTATCTACAAGTTACAACCACAGATCATGATAACAAATCTAATTTGTGCATATATGCGCAGTAGGTATTGCAAATGTATTTCTACGATTATTTGCATAAATAGCCATACATGTTGGACACAGATGAATTGCATTACCAAGATAAACGGTGGCTCCATCCATAGTATACCTATCATCTGAGATTCAAACGCACCCAAGAGTCGTAATGTTTACATGCCATGGTATAGGCCGAATACGCAACGGCGACGAAATTATGACGTCACGCGTATTATAAATACGAACGTCTCTTCGTCTGAAAATTTGTTCGTCTGATCCATGACGTAACCATGATTTAATAAATAATACCACGTTATCATTTTGTTGTTATCGTGTAGTATACAAATGGAAGAATAATTGAATGAATAAATAAATAAATAAATAAATGATTGGCGGGAATATGAAAAATATATACAATATACCTATTATATAATATTATAATATAATGTGACACTTTGAACATTTGTACATGAAATCAAATATAAAATTTCAAACAAAAATTAATATAGGTATACGATAAGATAAATAAATATAACAGAAAAATGAACAGCATGTAAAATTTAAAAAAAAATAATAATAAATCCAATAAAATAAATGAAATTGAAAATAAATAGCACGGTACAATTTATAAAATTCTGAATTCTCGATTCTAAATGAGTCTACAGTGTACACAGCTAAATAATTGTTGTAGACATTTTTTTGAGATATCAATATTTTTGTTTAATTTAATAACATAATTGTATGCAAAAAAAAATTGTATATAAAAAAAAAAAACAATTTTTCAGTTGTATGGTCCTTCAAGATACATGTATTTCAAACTTTTAAATATTACCATTGAATATGAACAAAAAAAAGTCTACACAAACTTTTTAATCGCAAACTTTTAACGTATATTATATATATATATGGCTCGTTGATAATTTGAGATTACAAGTATAAATACAGACGGTCAAAAGAATTACAAAAATATAAAATATTATTAAGTCATGACCTTGCCAATCAAGGAAAACATTAGAAAATTGTCGTAATTTTTTAGTCATATTTTTAATCTGAAACAATAATTCTGAGATATAGAATCAAAAGGTACTTATGAACGGTCAATATAAACGGTTTACAAAAAAAATTAATGGAATTTAATTGCTGATTGTGAATGTTATAAATGAACACGAAATTCGTATAGGTACCTACTACGTTTTGTATCAAAACAAATACCTAACCACCATTATACTACGATATAATGCCAAGTAAGTAAGGCCTTATCTTATATATTTCAAAAGGTTATCTGTCATTCTGACCAAAATCATTAGAATGAATCCTAATTATCACCAGTCGAAAGTTAGCTTCTCAATGTAAACCATTCAGAAAAATACGAATCTCGGGAAAATATCATATATATTTTAAACAAATTAATTTAATACCCAATTGTATTTATACCTACGCATATTAATTATTATTACCCATTTAGTGTATGACAAATAATATTTACAACTTTCATTTTTTATTAAATATGTCACCGTATTCGACTATTACAATATGGTTGTATGTACTTACTGCAAGCAAAATTACGTTAGCACTCGACAATGGATTAGCTTTAACGCCACCAATGGGTTGGCTTGCATGGCAACGATTCAGATGTACTATAGACTGTGATAATTTTCCAGATGAATGTGTAAGGTAAAAAAAAGTCGTTAAATAATAATCAAACGAATAAAGTGCAAAATATAAAATTTAATTGAACTATAATTTGAATAGTGAAAAACTCTTTATGACTACTGCTGATCTATTAGTAAGCGAAGGCTACGATAGAGTCGGATATAAATACATTGTGATTGATGACTGTTGGATGACACACAACCGAACTGCAGATGGAAAATTGCAAGCTGATGAAAAACGATTTCCACGCGGGATTAAAGCTCTTGCTGATTATGTAAGTGTATTAAATGACAAATATTGCTATAAACCAAACTTAAAAATCTAAATTCATTGGATCCTATAACATTATTAACGAATTGTGATTTTATTTTATTTTTTATTAACTATAAACAATTAAATCCTGGGTTAAATTATACAAAATCCAAGCTATATATTTTCAGTAAGTTTTAAAAACGAATTTTGGTTGACTCGTGTATTCAAAGACTAGGTAGTACCGCAAAACGGAATGAATAGGATTTAGAAATAAAGTCCGGGGGATAGAACAGGAACGAATTTTCAAAAATATATTTCAATAAGCTCTGTTATTACCAATTAGGTTTGTGTATTTTTTCATTTTGTACTAAAAATTCAAATGTGTTATTTAGATTGATTTAATATCATCCGAAATTTGTTGATTGATCGTGATTTTTCGTTCAATGATAATTGATACATGTTATCAAATTTAATTCCAAATACACTTTTTTTTACAGCCAAAAATATCTGCAAGTACGCAAATACACAAAAAATGTCTCTTTAAACCGGTGTAAATTTAACCTTAAAACAAAAATATGTGAACTGATTCGTTTTTTGCACCATATCATCGAAATTTAAAAAAATAATCAGAACTGTTGTTTGCGCACCGGTGTATCACATCGGTTATAATTGACAAATGTCTGAACAATTTTCATTTAAGAATTGTATAGTTTATTATTTTTTTACTAGACACATATTGTAGTGTTAATTGATATAGATACTAATAAATATTTTAACAAGTTTCTATTGACTTATGGGTGTCTAAATTTAAAACATCGTTTTTAAGCAAAATACAAATGGGGTGAATAGGAACAGTTATAAATTTTATGTAAGAAAAACAAACTACTCCTATTCACCCTATTTTTAACTGTAAAAACCATTTTAGGTAATTATAAAAATAATTTTATTTATTATTTAAATTGGCGTTAATATCAAATTGAAATGTAACAAGATTAATATTGGTAATTAAATATAAGAAAGAAGTTGAATTTTAAAATTTATGTTTAAACGTTATCTAATCCACAATTTTTATTCTATATAGGTAATACAATATTATAATTTTCCCATTTCTCATCTGTATATCAATTTTAAAATATTGTAAAAAAATGAAACAAAAAATTAATAATTGAGAATATAACTTCCTGCATAGCTAATTTTTGATATGTACTAATTTTTACACATTTTAGAGTTGTTAAAAATTGCAATTTCTAAAATAATGAATGTATCGAAAAATACCTACATATATAAAACACTATGTAATGTTGTTTTTTGTCATAATTTATATGCTGTTTGTAAGTTTAAAAAATTAAGAAATACTAATCCAAAGATTTCATTGAAAATTTGTGGCTGCGACATGCTCTTAAGTCTTAAGGAACATGTTTATATTACATAATATATGATGCTTTATTCCCCACATCATTACGTTAATAGCATTGGTGGAAATCAGGTTGAATTATTAAGGGGGGCTAAGTCTATATACATAATTACCAACTAAAAAAAATTTTCTCACTGCCCTCGATATTAACGTTTCCCAACTTAAATATTTATGTATTATACATATATAATTTAAAATTACATATCATGCATCACCATTGACAACCAGACGCGGATACAGAACTAAAATTTGGGGGGGGTCATTTTTTCAAAAGAACAAAAAGATAATACACAATAAAAAAAATTTTAAGTAATTTATTAAGTAAAATTAGAAGTTTATTAATTATTGTACATTTTTTAAATTAAATTACAGTCATAATAATAAACCCAAATAATGTCATTACGATTACGACCGTCGCCGTATCAAATATATTGTATAATACGACCACATACGGCAATCGTATCTTACATTCAAACATTTCCGTCGATAAATCGATTTATTATAATATATACTCTTGTACTATATGTACTTATTATATAATTTATTTACTCGCAACTCGCCAACAATATTATCGTCAATCAGTTTATATTAAATGGCTATTTAATATTCTTAGAAATTGGATGGGAATTATGATTTTATGAACAGGTGGCGATGTAGTTTAAGGGTACACGTTTTATGTACGTTGTATAAAACAAAATATTAACTATTTAAACAACATATAAATATTTAATTGTTCTGAACATTTTTAGTGCAAAAAAAATTAAAAATGCAATTTATGTGTATATCAATTGTCAAGAACATAAATGATATAATATCTTGATGTTTGTTGGGGGGAGGGGTCAAGACACTCATGAATCCCCCCCCTAAATCCGCGCTTGTTGACGACAGACTTGTAATGAAAATAACTAATAAATCAAATCATAACATATAACATGAAAAATAAATAAATTATAGATTATGGATTAGAAAAAAATAATTTACTATTTGAAAAACTTTTAAGAAATATTATGAAAAATAAAAATCTAACAATTTAAAATTAATCTAAAAATAGCCCCGTACCCGTATCACTTTTTATTGTTGTGTAATCACGAAATTTTCACCTAAAAGACAAATAAGCGTGACAAAATTGTGGAACTATGGAAAGTCGGATTTATATCTCTACAGATTTGAATGTGTTGACCTGTCTTCTAGAGATCGACCTAGGCATTTTTCTTTATTATTACAGATTAAAATATAATCAATTTATCAATGTTTAAAATTTTTGATTTTTAATGATAAATAATACCTTAGAAGACAAACTGATGAATTCAAAACAGTTTTCAGAATTGAAATCCGACTTTTCAAAGTTCCACAGTTTTGTCACGCTTTTAAGTCGATTTTTCGTTTGTTGTTGCGGCCTCTTAACTTCAATTTATCTGTTTGTATCACAAAATCACATCTTAATCTATAAATATCCATATTCGCCCCCTTTTACTTATACTCATACTTCGCTGTAAAATTCAAACAGCAATGTACCTATAATGCCAATTTTGATACAATAATTTAAATATTCCTAAAAACTTCAATAACGGTTTGATCATTTAGATTTTATACCATGGCTGTGTCATCTACCTAGTGTATTTAATGTTGTTTACAAATTTGCTAGTCTAAAACGTATCTATAAATTAAAATAAGAAATTGTTGTTCCTCGCATAACCGACATATATTATTACATAAAAGTTATAACATATCACTTCGCCATTTATACATTTTCCGATTTTCGTAATCAAGTTCCTATATTTCATTTTCGTTTTATTTTTGCTAACTACAATATGTTTTTGATTGAGTTTTATTTCAATATCTATAGTATATTCAAATAATTGAATTTTTATGACTACATATTATTAATAATTATATAAATATTAAAATGTAAACTATAGATTTTAAAGAAACCAAAGCTCAATGAGGGAGGGTGGTATCAATCAATCTCACCACATAACGATAGACTAGTAACATCATTACTAACGTTAATATTTAAAACGTTAGCCTCCCTCCCAAACATGGCTGTTGGCCCGACTAGATAAAAATGATCTATTTATCAATTATTATAGTTTTTTATTTAATTATTATACTTAGGTATATATATATATGTTTAACAAATAGTAGCTATTACAATATTGGTGAATAAAGGTCAAGTTAAAATGTTAAATAAAATAATTAGTCGCATTGTGGTGTTTCTAACAATAACATCAATTTAATTTTAAAAAACATTCTTGTACAACTCACGATAACTGAAAGTACATAATAATAATATTAATAACATACTAAAGAAAACCAATTATAAACTAGGCTTCAGACTGTAGTTTAAAACAATCATTACTAGGTATATGTACCGGGAAATTTATTATGTAGCTTGTTGGACTTCATTAAGTATTTTTATGGGTTTTATTACGTATATTATTATATTCAAATATATATATTTAAAAATACATAATTATTTAAGAACTACCCCAGACGTAATTTAAATCCAATTTTGAATAAAATTTAACTACTTTTATTTGTGTAATTAAATTTAGCACAATAATTAATAAAACTCAACACAACAAACAGAATTAAAGCAATCATTTTCAAATCCTTCAATTAAAATTTATAAATAATCATATTAAACCTATTATAAACCTAATATCTAAAGTCTACAAACACAAATAATCAATAGTCTTATTTCATTCTGATAAATAAAATTCAAATTTCAATATTTAAATTAAAAAACTGGTAGATAAAATATTCAAAATAGAAATAATAAACTAATAACAGTGGCAAAAACCTACCATATTTTCATATAAATAACCTGACATTTTTTCAAAATATAAAATGTTCCACATGTTTACATATTTATATAATACCTAT
This sequence comes from Pemphigus obesinymphae, assembly GCA_025469235.1. Taxonomy (NCBI): domain Eukaryota; kingdom Metazoa; phylum Arthropoda; class Insecta; order Hemiptera; family Aphididae; genus Pemphigus; species Pemphigus obesinymphae. Next base: position 6,405 of record JAIPRL010011510.1, read on the forward strand.
GTAACATAGTAAAAACTATCAAAATAAAACTCAAAAAAGCATCAATGAGATTATGACAAATTAGTAACTGCTTAAGATACAAATTTTTTAGACGGCACAACTTAATTGTACAATCCTTGTTGATACAGTGTGTAATTGTATAATGTAGGTATATGAATTTTATATTTAGGAACATGGGCATTGGGCACCCATAGGGTAAACTTCAGGGGTAATTATGTTATTTTTTTATTTACTACCAATTTCAAAAATAATCCATTATTGGTTAATTCTCTAAGGGAACAATATATCTTTCTCCTGACCTCCCCCCATTAATAAGTACCCATGATGGTAAACAAAATGTAAACATTTCAAAAAAATTATAATGTAAATTAGTACATACATTAGGTATTGCAGTATTTTGAATATTTTTTTTTTAGAAAATGACAAAGAAATTCCAAAAATGACTTGTTAAAATTACCACTTATATCCAATTCCTAATATAATATAAAAATGTAATTTGAACTTTTGAATAGTCTCTTCTGTCCAGTAAAATGTACTTTCATTGTAACACAAATGTTATCTACTAATAGGTACATCCATTTTATCTGTTCCTTTTTATATAATATCATTGATTATATTATATAGTACAATATATTCTTATTTTTAACATAATATAGAACATTAATAAAGCCTATGTTTAGGTTCATTCAAAAGGGTTAAAATTTGGAATTTATGAAAGTGTTGGAACTAATTCTTGTGAAGGATATGCTGGTATTAAAGGACATGAACAAATTGATGCTCAAACATTTGCGGAATGGGGAGTTGATTATGTGAAACTAGATGGATGTTACACAGATGAAAGAGATATGGATAATAGTAATATTAGACCTACACTGTGATTACTGATAATTTACATGAAAAAAATTGAATTATAATATTGAATAGGTTTTCCACAATTTGGAAAATATTTGAATGAAACTGGAAGACCAATGATTTATTCATGTTGTTGGCCATTTTATCAAGAAGGTAAAGGAATGCAGGTAAATATTAAAATAAGTGTATTGTAATTTGTAGTAATAATATTTTTAAATATTTAATGAAATCCATTATTTTTACGGAAATAGGTCAACTACAAACTTGTATCCCAATCATGTAACTTATGGAGAAATTATTGGGATATACAAGAATCATATACGTCTTTATTTGATGTACTTGATAATTTTGCAAAAAAACAAGAAATCTGGGCACAATATGCAGGCCCAGGCCATTGGAATGATCCAGACATGGTTAGATTTCTATTTTATTATACATATTCATTATTCATGAACAACCATTTAAAAACATATATTAATAATGATTTAATTCACATTTGAAGTTATTGATTGGAAATTTTGCATTGAGCTTTGAGCAAAGCAAAACACAAATGGCTTTATGGGCTATTTTAGCTGCACCTTTGCTTATGTCAAATAAATTATCTACTGTCCAACCAGAGTTCAAGAAAATTCTACAGAATATAGAAATCATTCGAGTAAATCAAGATAAACTTGGCATACAAGGCAAAAGGATTTACATGGTTGTATATAATACTACATTAATTCAAAAATTAATATTTATAATATTAAAAAAAAATAATAATAATAAATGTAACAAAACCTAGTAAAAATACATTAATATTTTTTTTAGGAACAAGGAATTGAAATATGGTCAAAACCTATTGAACCAAAAGAGGATGAATATTACTCATATGCAATTGCTTTTGTTAGTCGTCGAACAATGGGAACACCTTTTGTATACAACATTACATTACATAATTTAGGATTAAATAATCCAAAAGGCTACAAAATTACAGTAAGATGATTTACTTACTTGCATTAAAGGGCCTTCATACTACACTTTTTCTAAGGAGTTAAATATAGACAATTTCTCTTTCTTTTATTGTTTGGTTTTGTGCTTATGGAAGTTGTATGTGATCATTTGTGTTAGTAACCAATATCAAAAGTATACAGAGAGCTATTCCATGCACCCATAAGGCTCATGTTAGTGATCTACTTTGTAACCATGAAAAAATTTCAATTGACAATTCTTAATTCCATCAGAACAACACAACATATATATAAATATTAATTTTGAAAAATAATCTGAATTCTTTATAACATTTACTAGGAAAAGAATATGTCATTTTAGATTCTAAACAAAGTGAGGGAGTTAGTGGTTTTACGTTTTTTTTTTTTTTTTTTAATTGTTTTTAGTTATGGAGATGTTTATATTGAAAAATCTTCAATGATTTTATTATAATATATAAAATATGAAAATAAAAAATGTGGCTTGATCGTTATCTCGAGTAAGTAAATAAGAATCTATATGTTTTCAAAATTTTTATCGAAGCATCCATTGTGTAAAACAGTTGGAATTAGAATGAGTAGTTTTTAACCAAAAACCGTGGTTTAGAGGCCCTTAATTATAGATAACAAGAAACAAAAAAAAAAGGTGCACTTCGTTCGTTTAGTATCAGTAGGAGTAGAAGCACTTCGCTTATAGGATAGGATACTTTTGGTAAATGTATTACATTTGAAAGTAATGATAAGTCATTGCATTTGAAAAAACAATTCTGAGCAGAGCTTCGGTGTACTATATATAACTATCAATATTAATGATGATATTCAGTATGTTTAACATTATATCATAAGAGCAATCATAGAAAAAATGTGATTTAGTGTGACCTTATCTATATTATAAAACATAATACCTATTTATTTAGAATAGCTTGTTTAATTATAGGTACATAAATTAGGTTAGGTTTACTGTCAAATGTACATTCAGTATATTTTATTTATTGTTCCTATTTGGTCATTGAAAGCTAACAAAATATTATAAGAACTCTCTGATTTAATTGTTGTAGATTCGAATCATCTATACAATAGTAATATAATTAAACAATCATATGCCATAGAGTTAAATCAAAATATAATGTTTGGTAAATTTAGAAATTGGCCAATACTATAATTTGCATACACATATATTTTATAGGTATACATTATAAATTTATATTTTGAAAGAATGTTTTATTTCAAATAAAATTTCCATGTTTGGATATAACAATATTCCTTTAATTTATTCAACTGCATTTAACAAACTATAAAAATAAACATAGTGTAATATAAATATAGTTACTTGTTATTTATAAATTATTTTATACTTATAACACACTAAACTAATGTCTAATTAGATATTTGACTAAAACAAATGGTCTTTATAATACATTAATGAATAATATAAATGTTTTGCAATATATATGTACCTATGTATACATCCATAATTTTACATACTTTGATAAAACATTTTATATTAAATATAATTTCCTTGTATTAGAAGACAATAGTATTCCTTAAATTTATTCAACATTTCATATACTATACTTAAAAAAAAAACATAATTATGTTATAGGTATATGAATATAAGTACCATATATTAGGTCTTAAAGTCAATTAATTTCATGGATAAAATTAGTACAACAAATTAATTACTTTTTTGTGCAATGCTAACAGATACATAATAATCTTATGATTGAATATACATACTTATATATTAGAAGTGGTGGTATGTGAAATTCACTCACCAGTATTCGATATGTATTAATTTACATTTATTGACAATTATTTTCGGTATACTGGTATGTCAATCTTTTTTTTTGATAAATATTGTATGTACGATAATTATTGTATGTATGGTAGTTATCGTTTTTAAGATAAATACCCTATACAGGGTTGTCATCGTTTTCATGATAAATACCATATGTATAGTAGTTATCGTTGTATACCGTACCTCCTTCAAATTTAAATCCTAAATTATTGTGTAACTCCATATTATATTATATTATTGTATATGATTTAAGCATACCATAGGCAATGTTATATTAAAGTTTAAACACAATGATGGTACCATTGTTTCAATGACTTATTCGTTGGAATACGTAATAATCCCCATTGTGACCGCCCAACCACCCTTAAAAATCATTGTAATAGCCAATATATAATATAGTAAACATTAAACAAATTTTTTAAAGTTCTGACAATATTAAACAAGTGACCATCAATTTTTGGAAAGGTTTGAAAAAAAATTATTGTGTCCAGTATACGAGTACCAACCAGTAACTACCATAATATCGATAATTGTCGACATACTGATAATTATCAATAAATCTAGTAGTTATAGACACTTAACTATAACTGTTATATAGATACTTATCAAATTTTATATTTAACTAGTGGTGTAATTTGGAGGTGGGGGTATCCTCCATATTTGGACAACCCCCGACTTAAAAATCTTAGTTTGCCAGATTTATTATTACATACTCTTATTAAAAATATCTAAATCAAACTGCAAAAGTGTTTGTTTTAATATTTTTTTTTATATCCCTTACAAGTATTAAAACACATCTTTTAGCTATTTTTTTTTTATAAAAATATGTTTCAGAATATGCACTTTCAGAAAAACTGAGTAGTTTTAGTGCAAAAATGCATTTCTACATAATTAAAAATCATGAATTTGTCTAAAATTTATCAAGTTATTTTTATATAATTATAGAAAGAGTTATAGGACATTTAATTTTACAACTAATCAAGGGCTTATAACTTGGCTAAAAATATTTTATCAAAAATCACCCATATTAAAATTTAGATAGTCTTGATCTTAAATTTGGTATTGATGTACTTTTACACTAAAACTACTCAGTATCTAAGAAAAGAACACTTTCTGAGATTTAATTTACTCAGAGAAGAAAATGGTATGGCACAAATAAAATAAGAAACTAAAAAAAATACTAATTAAAAACTAATTTTATGTATATTGACATAAAACACCAGGGCTGGATTCCAGTCATAATGAAATCTCCAAATTTTTATCCCACATAAAACAGAACTAAATTTTATTACACAACAATAAAAAAAGATACTGACACAAGGCTATTATTAAATTCATTGTAGTCCCTATTAACCAGGTGATTTAAAAGAATGTAAAATTTATCTTTGAGTTAAATGTACTTGCAAAAGTTATCTATGAACTCTAGAAGTAGGATAATGTAGAGTTATCTCATCCTCCAATTGGGTCGGTAAAATCCCTAATATCTTAGACATCCTCAGAAATTGCTCAAAATATGCCACTGTACTCAGTATACTTATAATTATAGACATAAATAAAGTATGCTAAGTATAAAGTTAGCTATGTATCTATTTAACAGTAATAGTTAGAACAGTATACATTTTGATTATATATCCTGAATAGGTATAAACAATTATATTAAGTAATGAGTATATACAATTAAACATATGGTAAACACAAAACTACAATAAGTATGTTTTGTTCCGCCTTTTTTTTAAACAAAGTATAATTGGAAAAACAGCAATTTTATGTTACTAATAAAATAAAATATTTACTAAGAAACATGTGTTAACCACACATAGACTTTAAAAAAAATTTTAATTTAAAATAAATATCAAACATCATTGTAAAACCATTAGTTCTCTAGCTCATTTAGAATCTAAAATACTTTTTTTCAGTCGATTTTTTAAATTTAGTTGTGACTTTGAATTTTCAAGATTTTTAATTTAATTAGAGTAACGTATATTAAATATTGAATACAATTCTTAAGTCTTAAAACCAAAAATTACCCATTTTAGGACTTTTTTAACCTCAAAATCTAAAATATCTATAAATAGACTAAAATTTAAAAAAATTTTGTTTAAATTTAATCATCGTGAATAAAGTACTAAATTATATATTCAGTGTAAATTTTAAGGTTTTAAAGTCATTGTTTTCGAACATGATTGATTGAACTCTTGATTTGACAAAATCATGTTTTTACAGATTTTTCGTCATTTTTTGGTACTTTTTCTTTACACATTAAAAATTATTGAAAAAG
>JAIPRL010011511.1:0-13421 GCA_025469235.1 Pemphigus obesinymphae
ACTACCGTTCAGTCAGACTGGGTGTTAAAGAGATATTCAAATTTTATACAAGTTATACGCATAACAGCTCTTGTTCAACGATTCATTCATAATTGTCAAATAGGTGCCGATACACACATCAATCGGCAAACTGGTTCACTCACAACGACAGAACTCCATAGTGCTAAACAATTTTTGATTCAACTCATTCTCAAGCATACAATACAGAACTCACAGCGATAAAATCTGGAAATCCAGTCCATAGATCAAGTTGGTTATCAAAGCTCAATCCATTCATTGATCTTGATGGCATACTTAGAGTGGGAGGGCGTTTAGCACGTGCTCCAATAAAGTATACATATAAGTTTCCAATTATATTACAGTATAAGTCTATTTTCCCAAAATTATTATTCAAATACGAGCATTTAAGATTACTTCACATTGGTCCACAAGCATTGCTGGCAAACATTCAAATCACTTATTGGCTGACTCGTGGACGTAACCTTGCCAGTCGTACCGTTCATCAGTGTGTACAATGCTTTCTTACTAATCTCCAAAGGTATTGACTCCCTTTATGGCCTCATTACCGCGTCAACGAATTACCATTGAACATTCTTTTGTACAATGCGGTGTTGATTTTTGTGGCCCACTGTTGATTCGTAGTGGAATTAGACGTGTAACTAGTGTGAAAGCATACATATCTGTTTTTGTTTGTCTGGTAACTCGTGCAATTCACCTTGAGTTAGTATCATCACTCTCTACTGACACATTCTTAGCGGCTCTGACACGATTCATGTCTTGTCGAGGACAGTGCTCTCATATGTTTAGTGACAATGGCACAAATTTTGTTGGGGCAAACCGAATATTGCAAACCCATTTTAATAAATTTCATCAAACACATGCAGTTTAATACCTTTCTAACAGAGTAAGCTATACAATGGCATTTCATACCACCTGCTGCACCTCATTTTGGAGATCTCTGGGAGGCAGCAGTGAAATCGGCAAAACAACATTTGACAAAGGTAGCTGCAAACACTACTTTTTCATTTGAAGAAGCCGATACCCTACTATGTCACATAGAAGCAGTATTGAACTCTCGACCTATCACTCCGTAGTCAATTGATCCTTCAGATTACTGTGCTTTAACTCCAGCTCATTTCTTAGTTGGGGGACCAATTACTTTGCCACAGGAACCTGATGTTTTATCAAGGCCGCAAAACAGTTTAAAACGGTTTGCTGCTGTACAGCAACAGTTACAATTTTTTTGGAGTAGATGGTCAAAAGAGTATCTACCTCAACTGCATAAGCGTGGAAAATGGATAAAGCCCATACGAAATGTGGAAGTGGGAAATCTCTGTATTTTTCGCAGTGAAGCACTTCCTCCGTTCAAATGGCCCTTGGTTCTAATTCAGGACACCCATCCAGGTCCAGATGGAATAGTTCGCGTAGTGACACTGCGCAATTCTATGGGAACAATATTCAAACGTCCAGTGACCAAGCTTGCACTGCTACCCACAGCAAAGGATGAAGAAGACGCCAGTTCATAATAAGTCACAACTTAAGATTTTTTTGTTCCTTTTTTTTTTGTGTCTTTATATATTTTTTTTTTATCGTTGTATGAGTTATTTATTTTTTGTATGTATTACTTTGTTATTGCTCATTTTATATTATTCTCTTGAATTTGGTTAATTTATTCATTTTGGTGTACATTGAAAGGTTCTCTCCTTTCAAGGAGGGGAGTATGTTCGTGTTAGTTGTTCATTTGCAATAATTTGTTTTATATATTAGGGCGCCATCTGCTCGTTTATCACCCATCAACTTTTGCGGTTTCGGGCCGACAACAGATGTAGTGCTCACCAAAAGTTAAAGTTTTGTGATAACAGCGATGCCCGTGTCGCCGTACACTAGTACACGAGTTTTTCGCTCCATTTTTTTTTTTTATTTATTTGTTTTTATCATTTAACCAAATTAGGAAAAAGACTATAATTGGATTTTTTGTTAAATATATTTTCTATTCTATTTGGTAAAACATATGGGATGAATTTCAATATTCATTGCATGACAATCCAAAATCTTATATGAATAGAAAATATCACCATTATATTTAATAATAAGTATGTTAATGTTTAATTCTATATTTTAAGTTAAAAAGTTAAGATTTATTATTCATAAATTGTTTTTATAGATTAAATTGCAGGAACTTGAAACGTTATTTTGCTTTCATTTGATATTGTGATTCTTATATTAGATTCTTTGGGAATTACGTCAAAATCTTTATAATTATAAAGTGTTGTAACATTTTGATTTAGTGTAACATTTTTCATTCTAAACTACCTATAAATAACTACATTATGCAAATATAAATGTATATAAAATCTCAGATATTTTCCATTTTTTTACTAATTTATTTTAAATATTTTGTCATCTATTTCATATACACTTTTTAAAACTATTTCAATATATAAAAAAATAATGTGAGGATATTATTATTTAAAATATGTATTTTTAATAACAAAATTTGTTGTTAGAATAAATAGGCATTTAATATTTTTGCCCACATCAGTAACAATGTATAGCCTGCATATAACATGTTTCAAAATTATTTCTAGTAAATATTTATTTTAATATTAATATATAATACTATACACTATAAATTGCTCATTGGCCTGTATTTCCATTTTAGTTATCTAAATCATAATGCAATATACCTATATGTAATACATTATTTATTTATGAATAGGCAACAATTTCAGGATTGTCAAATTTTGGGAGCGCCTAATTTTGGATTTTATTATATTATATGTTTGATAATAAATATATAAAAATCATGAATAAATTATTTTCAAAATTTTAAAATATATAATAAATGCTATTTTTGTAATATCTTCGATAGTAGACAAAATGAGAGAGAATAGATTAAGATGGCTCGGGCATGTATTAAAAAGGGAAGAGACTGAGGCAATAAGATTAGTAAGGGAAATGCATGTTGTTGGTAAAAAGGGGAGGGGAAGACCGAAAAAGAGATGGGGGATGTAATGGTGAGTGATATGAGGAAGATGGGAGTAAGTGAAGAAGATGCGGGAGATAGAGTTAAGTGGTAGTGTAGGACCAGGGTGGCCGACCCCAAATAGTTGGGAGAGAAGAAGAAGGTAAATAATTTTGTTTGATGAAACGATTGAAAGGAGTTCGATGTATTATACCTACCTACATAACTATTATTAATGACAATAAATTTAAAAATTTTCCTATGATATATAATAGTTAGTATGAAAATTTCAAGTTTCTAGGGTCATAATTTTCGCAGTTATGAGAAAATAATTATTTTTCACCATTTTCAGTAAATTTTTAAGTTTTTATCAAAAAAAAAAAATCCAAATTAATCTCTTCAAAGTACCATATTGATCATATTTACTACCAGAACATAAATACATAAACAATATCAACAACAATAAAAAGTAATACTGACAACAAACTACTTATAATTTACTTTTAAAATGTATTTAGACATATTTAAAATTATTGGATTTTTGTTAAATTCCCTTAAATATTCTATATATGTCAAGAGGACTGTTGAAATATTCAATTGTAATTTAAGATACTACTCTGTATATTAAGTATTGTCATACTGTAGGTTAGATATAGAAATACTTGTATAAAATAAACATTCAATGCTTACTTAATACATTTCAAACATGGTGTAATAGACTACTGTTATTATAATTTATATTTTGTATAGTTAGTCCCATGTCCACGGTTTTGAGTTGGACATATCCGCATTGTATTATACAATACATTTATATTATCTATTACATACTATATACATATAACTTTTGTATATTATCTAAGAACTTTAGTACAATTGGAATTTATTGTTGACTCTCAACAGGTTATGGGCTCAGTACCAAAGTCTTAAAGAAATACAGTGGATAATAAGTAAAGGTTTTTTTTTAGAGAGTGCCACAATTATATGAAGTGCGAAATAAGTTTTATTTATTATTATTTTATAGTATGTTGACAGCATACAGTTAATTCGTTAGTGAAAACTGGGAAACGTGGAAATTTCTAGTGAAAGTAATAATGAATATAGCCGAAATATTTGACACCGCAACAGGAAACTCGAGGATACCTATTCTCACAAAACTCAGTACCGAAACTGAAGATGATGCCAGAAAGAGTGTAGTGTTTATTTTTCATTATGGAAATAAGCAAACAATAAAGCCCAGAAATATATAATATATAAATTGTGGGCTCAGCATATATGAACAGAAGTCAAACATAAGCATAACTATAATACAACAATGGTTTGTAGCTACATTAATGGATCCATATGACGACATGGCCAGTCATATTTCAAAATTAGAAAATTTAAGCATCAAACTAAAACAATTAGGTGAATCAATATCTGATTGAATGCTTATGACCAAAATTTTGAAGACTGCCAGAAAACTACAAACACTTTTATGGTGTATGGGACTCAATATCAAATAAAAACCAAACGTTGTCAAATTTGTCATCTCGATGATAGAGGAAACAAGGCAAACTCAAGGATATAAGGTCCAAAAAGATATTGATCGAAATAGTGTATTCTCGGCAAAGAAATCATTTGGAACATATAAAAACCAAAAACATACAAAATCTGATAATTCTGAAAATCAACGAAATAATGATTAAAAAAAACTAGACCAGTGTAATCATTGTAAAAAACCAGGTCATTGAAAGCATGATTACCAGATTGTAAAAATGGAATAAGATGAAAAGAATAAAAATGAATCAAACTCAGATAATACGTTACTTGGAGTAAAGTCAAAAGATATTGAAATATCTAATTCAGAAAATTGGTATGTGGATTCCGGTGCAAGTGATCACATAACCAGTAGGAAAGAGTAGTTCGATAATTATGAGTTATTTAAAATTTAACTACCAGTACGGTATTGTCGATGGTAAGAATATTATAACTATTGGTAAAGGTAATATAAATTTACAGGCTAAAATGGGTTAACAAACATTTGTTAAATGTTTTACATGCACTTAAGCTTAAAGTAAATTTGTTTTCGTGTGAAGCATATCTTGATAAAGGTATAAAATGATGACAGACAGTAACGGTTGTACGTTTGAAACGGGAGTGAACTTTCAATATGGGTACCTACGCCGGTTCTAATCCCACTACGCCTATCTATTTTTACCTGATATCCGAAATCGTAATATATTTTCTTATCATTGTTTTTTCGTTTGTTTGAATTAAATTTTGTACCTACCTACATACTTTATTTAATTAAATTATGCGTTATATAATACCCTGTGATGAGTCTGTATTAGGTATTTAAGTTTGTCCTGCTGATTCATAGAATAGGTAGGTACCTATACTATATATGTTATAGGTTATATCTCATAGTAATGAATTTAAAATCGTAGGTCTTCCGTAGTACGATCGGTAGAAAAGAAACTCTTTTAAATTTCAAAAGCACTAATTTGCTCCGACGTGGATGTACCTTATTACAAAATAATAATGAAAAACGCGAAATAAACTTGAGGGGAAAAATGCAAAAAACATCGCATGAAGTTGACGTCCAAGATTTCGTCGGTTATGACGACGGCGACGGCGCCATGAATCGTATACATTTATATCTGTCTAATGGGGGAATGGGAATTGAAAATTTTCAATAATAAAATTTCCATAAATTACCATCAGTCATGATTATTTTTTATTTTTAATACATTATTTACATCTATTTCCTTGGACACCAACTTTGTTTAATTATATTTCGGTTTTAAACGATTCGTTTTCATTTATCTTACACAGTGACGTTTTTGTTGTATTCGTCGAGTAATTTCGTTTTTTGATTTATATTCATTCTTGAAATCATGGTAAGCAATATATATGCACATACATTTAATTGAGTCGTTAATTGACTAATAATTATTATTATAATTGTATACCAACATTGTTCGTCTACATACTGGTGATATTGTGTTTCATACCGATCGTCGTTAATTTGACGAACCCATCTCGCCTATAGTTATAACCTATTGAATAAATTAACAATTATTGTTTTTACATATCGTTTGAATTATTTAACTGAAAGTAGAGAACTATTTTAACAAAATGATTAAGAGAACGTCTTGCATTTTTCGTCATTTAGCGTGAATGTATCTCCATACATGTTGGACAGGCTGGAGTTCAGATAGGAAATGCCTGCTGGGAACTCTACTGTCTGGAACACGGGATCCAGCCTGACGGACAGATGCCATCCGACAAGTCGTGCGGTAGTGGAGACGACAGTTTCAATACATTCTTCAGCGAGACCGGCGCCGGTAAGCACGTCCCTAGGGCCGTGTTCATAGACCTGGAACCGACAGTCGTGGGTATGTACTAATATATTTTATAAACTGTTTTTATTAGGTAATTAATTAATTTACAGAGGATCAAATTTAGATTTATAATCACAACACTATACATTAGGCATACTCGGAACAACTATTTTAGCATATTATGAATTACCTATTTAATAATAATTAATTTTTTTATGTGGCCGACCATTATCCTAAATTGTAATTCACTTATTCGTTTTCAACAAATAGGTACCTACTTATATTTATTATGAACCCATTAATATTATAATATTATAACATATAAACTCAAAAATCCTCCCATGCCTAAATCCGGTCCCATCACCTATAGTAATAATTAGTATTCACTAGATATCGTATAGGTTCTAGACTACTAGTTCTTGAATGTTTTCAAAATTGTATGCATACGCGTTTGATTACAGATGAAGTGCGTTCAGGCACATATCGTCAGTTGTTCCACCCAGAACAATTAATTACTGGCAAGGAGGATGCGGCCAACAATTATGCCCGAGGCCACTACACAATTGGCAAGGAGATCGTAGACCTGGTGCTGGATCGGATACGAAAACTTGCCGATCAGTGCACCGGGCTCCAGGGGTTTTTAATCTTCCATTCGTTTGGTGGTGGTACCGGTTCCGGTTTCGCGTCACTGCTCATGGAACGATTAAGCACAGATTACGGAAAGAAGAGCAAACTGGAATTTGCCATTTATCCGGCGCCTCAAGTGAGATTTTTCCCAAAAACATTAAACTGGTGATTCGAAAATGTTTACTTACTAACCTGATTAACATACATGTAGGTATCGACAGCCGTTGTAGAGCCGTACAACTCGATCTTGACCACACACACTACGCTAGAGCACTCTGACTGCGCGTTCATGGTAGACAATGAAGCTATCTACGACATTTGCCGCCGAAACCTAGACATTGAGCGGCCAACGTACACTAACCTGAATCGGTTGATCGGACAGATTGTGTCATCCATCACGGCGTCATTGCGGTTCGACGGCGCACTAAACGTGGACCTGACTGAGTTCCAGACGAACCTGGTACCGTACCCACGAATACATTTCCCTCTGGTTACATACGCGCCGGTTATATCCGCTGAAAAGGCGTACCATGAACAGCTGTCCGTGGCCGAGATAACGAACGCGTGCTTCGAGCCGGCCAACCAGATGGTCAAGTGCGACCCCCGGCATGGTAAGTACATGGCATGTTGCATGCTGTACCGTGGGGACGTGGTGCCCAAGGACGTAAACGCGGCCATTGGCACCATCAAGACAAAACGAACCATCGTGTTCGTCGACTGGTGTCCAACCGGTTTCAAGGTAGGTATCAACTACCAGCCACCGACGGTTGTTCCTGGTGGTGATCTAGCTAAGGTCCAACGGGCTGTGTGTATGCTGTCCAACACAACGGCAATTGCTGAAGCCTGGGCCCGGCTTGACCACAAATTTGATTTGATGTATGCGAAACGGGCGTTTGTCCATTGGTACGTGGGTGAAGGGATGGAGGAAGGTGAGTTTTCCGAAGCTCGGGAAGATTTGGCAGCGCTCGAGAAGGATTATGAGGAAGTAGGAATGGACTCGATTGAGGGTGAGGGGGAAGGCGCCGAAGAGGCTTAACTTTAAATCAATACATCCTGTTAATTCTTACCTATATTGTTATCCTTAAATAATAAATAATACTCTATAGCATTACTATTATGTGGTTTTTGATTGAGATAGTACTAGAAAATAAGGAATAACAGCCGGTTAACCGACTAAAAAGAACCTGAAATTGGGTAAAAACATGAGTTCATTTTCAAATCTGTTATTTGTTATCCATTTTCAATCAAAATTTGATTGTTCAAAGTTTGACATTAAAGTATTAATATAAAATACTGGAAGTGTTAATAAAATACTAATGAAAGGCACACACCACAACTATCTATGAAAATCCATAGTTAGATAACCTTGACACACGTGTAATGCAGTTTACATGCAATTTATCTTCACTACCTCACCACACAACTATGCAAGCATACACCAACACTACTAACTTATTGACATTGATTTAACAATTTAAAAAAAAAAAAAATTTTCAAAACTTTAATAATGGGTTGAATAGAAATATATTTATATTATAAATTAAAATTTGTACAATAGGTGTTATAACTCTAAAACTATTTAAAAATACCCTTTTGTTTGTTGGCTTAAATATGGTGTTTTTTTAGAAATATCTTCATTACACAATAATAATAGTACTAACACAGGACTATTTTTAAATTACTTATAGTTATATTTTTAACATTTTTAAACTGTTCCAATGTATATAGGTACCTATTTAATTAAGTTTAATTAATTCATTTTATTTTATTTTATTGGTATTAGGTTAGATACAATTTTAGTGTATGAATCCTTTTGAAATTGAAAATGCCATGACCATTAGTTAGCGGATGCCAATAACCAATGAAAGCAGAAACTTTTCATAAATATTACCAACTAAGGGATTAAATTGTCATGATTTATTTTTATTTATTTGAATAATGAAAAGATAATTAATGCAAAATATTAAATTTATCAAATATTTATTAAATTAAAATTGGTTTACAAATTTAAATATTTTTGTGAAAAATAGCCAAGGACTAACTTTTAAATTATGAACAAAATAACTTCAAATATTAGCCATTTTAACTTAAATCATTGAAAAATTAATTACTCTAAAATAGTCACATCCAGTCATATTAACTAGATGCTTTGTTTCAAGTCTGCAGTTTCTAAATTTAATAAATTAGGTACTAATCTTATATCACGTAATCCCTTTTTATCTTCATATCTAACTTTTATAATTTTAGTTTCATTAAATATATATTGCAATCTCAGTTTCCTCTTGATTTTGAACAGAAATTAAAATTCTGTACACATAATAATATTATTTTATTTACCAAAGTGAATTGAATGAATACAATTTGGAAAAAATATTTACAATTCATTTATAAATTATCATTCATAATGGTTTACTGAAAAAATTAGTAGTTTTGTTCACGGTTTGGTATTAATTCCCAACTAGTATCAGTGAATTAGGCTCCACACCTCTACGACCTTACCACACAGGCGAGTTGTGACAATGACTCGTTTTGGAAAAATAATTCATTTTGATTCAGACTTATCACGTATGTACTTTGTAGGTAAAATAACATGTAAAAAATAGCACATGTAGGTATATAAAAATGAAAAAAGGGAGAATCTACCCTTAGCCCGTCAGTAAATATACCATTGGTTGGTCGGTCGACGGTTGGAAGTGATAACAAAAATCCGTGAACTGATTTGAATCGGCGAGCAACACTCAGTCACTGAATTATAATACAGAAACAATGATTCAATTTATTCTGAATCAAATTTATCATTTGAACGATTCATTTTAGTGAGTTGAATCAAATTAATCGAATCAATTCAAAAGATTCGTTTCGCCCATCCTTAAATTGGTTACATATTGGTTACTAGACGATATTAAGATTCACGCGGCCAATCAAAATACCTCATTAGATGCACGACATGATACACGTCGTAGCTATAATACCGCCTTAACACAAAACAAAATAAATAATGCCCTCTATAAATAGTAGGGTTATAACTAATATTCCATAGTACAGGTCAGGTCAGGCGGGAAATATTTTGATTGGAGTTAGAAACAAAGTCAAAGACACCATCATAACAAGTTTTAATAATATTCATGACCACAATTTTTTTTCATGGCTATATTTTACAATACATTTTATAACAAGTATTGAATAATACTATTTATTATTTTACAAAATCAATACTAGTTCATATTAAAAAAGAGGTGTATAAATCCACCTTGATTACAAATACATTTTCTATATGTTGTATGAATTTAACATATAATACAATATAATAAAGGATACTGAATAATCTGAGAGAGCATAGGTTACAAACAAGTTTTATATACATGTTTTTACTGAAATTTAACTTTCATCATATTAATATGAAGATGATGGCAATAATTTTGAACGTGCAGAACTACTAAAAAGTCAATAACTAGGTTTAAAAGTTACGTCAAAATCTTTATTTAATGATGGATAATTAAAATTGCACAATAAAGTAATATTTTCGTAAAATATACTAATATCATTATAGTTTATATTAAATACAATTTATTACTTTTAGAATTGTTTCTAAAACGTTTAAATTCGTTAAAATGTTAAAATTATAATTGAACCAAAAGTAATATTAATTTTTCAAACATTTCTCTAAATAAATAATTTCTTATTGTATTTTGGAAAACCCAAATCTTGACTCATCCAGGTACAGTTATCATATTATGTACTATATTCTTACAAATTATTTTTCTATTAAAATGTAAAAACCATTATTTGGGATAAGTATGAATATTAATGATTAAAAAATGATTTTTGAACATTCTCATGTTGAACTCTTTGTGAACTTTATGCTAAATTTTTGAGATTGGGAAGAGTTAGGTTTATTCTATATAATTTAATTATAATAATATATATGAGTGCTTGGAAAGTTCATTTTTTTAAAATGTATGTTCAATTCGTTAAAAAATAATTAAGTTCTGTTTCTGTTCCAGGCTTAAAGAATGGAACTAGTTCCTTTACTTGTTCCTGACAAAGAATCAGTTTTCGTTTTTTAATCATTTTTAATTTTTCAAAATTTATAGTGACAAAATAAAAGTAATGTATAATTATTCTTTTATAAGTTTAGTAATGGAAAAATAAGTTTGTATTTGCATACTTATATACGATTAAGATACGTACATATTTTACTTAAAATTTTTCAATATTTCATTTAGATATGGTGAAAACTTTCTTGAGACTCATATGCATTTAGTGCGGATTGGAGAAGAATATTTGGCTTTGAGACCACTCAAGCACATTATTTGGATGCCCGGCAGTGATGTATTCTTTCATCACGTGAAATCAAATTGCAGTCAAAACAAAATAGATGATTATTTGTTATGGTTAATTTTCATTAAACCAGTGTATTAACAACTATTATTTATCAGTAAGATTTACAAACTCTCATTACCTAAACTTGACCTAATATAGTGTAAAATCTGGGAATTCAATAATATAAATTTTAAATAATAATATTGCGGTAGTATATCAACGGTAGTAAATGGTATATAATTAATTTTAATATAACATTGGGATGGTTCTGTATAAAATAACAATTTATTATTAATATAAGGTAGTTTTGGAATTATATATATATACTGATACAGAAATTTATTTTGACGTAAATTATATATTTTGATGTGTTTCTACATAGAAAATACTGTCAATTAATATAAAAAAATTTTCTACTAAAATAAATCCCACTGTGAATTTTATTTTTCATCATAAAGTGGCCTAGATTTTTATGTGAAGTAGTTTTAAATATCGTAAAATTTTAATTATGCCGGTTTAATTGTATAGTTCAATAATAGCTAAATTTCTAAAGAATAAATTCTAAAAACTAATTCTTAAATTCTAAAAATTCTTTAAGTTATATTTAAGATAAAAAGAATAAAAGAAGGAACATAAAAATCATTCATGTTCCTTTTCAAAATGAACGAAATTCCAATATATTCCTTCACACAAAAAGGAATTACGTTCCTGATATCTTCCGTAACAATCACTTATCACTAATTCCTATTACTATGTGGGTCAAAATAGCAATGGATTTGCCTGCTGCACAGCCTGTGGCTATTTAATCATATGACTTTTTTCGGAACATTTATTAAAGTGGAAAATTATCATGTTTGGTCTCCTGACTCTAGTCTTCATGATGTAAAGTAACATATACTATACTCCATGCATGTTAAGAATGTACAGTAGCAACTATGTTTGACTATACCGAGGTAGCAAAGTAGAAACCAACTCAACAGGTTACTTTCTTAATGTAAGCAGAATATATTGTACTATCAAAATTACTTGTAGAATTATATTACATCACATTCATCTAAATGTATATATAATTTGGAGAAATGTATGTATTAAAAATGTGTAGTTATATTGTCAGTTATATGTGTATGATAAAATTATTGTAATTAATTAGTACCTACTTTGTATCTAAAATATAATTTTTAAATATTTTATTATTATTTATTACTTAGACTGGGTTGCTTAAGAAGCAATCTGCTCTGTAGACACATTTTATTTGAATATTAATATTGAAAATAGCAATAGGCGGTAAAAAAATTATAGTAACTAGTTTCATGAGTATTTTTATTTCTAAAAGTTGCAATATATTAGTTATTATTCTACCATAATTTGTCAATGTATATTACATTACTTTTAAACTATAACTATTATTTTTTTTTAATGCTCAACAAAACTTTAGGTTGTAAGAATAATTTCACATGAATAATTAACAACATTAATTACATTGATAATAATAATACACATCAATCTGTGAAAGATATCGAACAAAAATTATGTCTGTAATTTCTAGATCTGTTACTTATAATTTATAGAACCATTAACACTATATGGTGTTTATGTAACACTATATTTTATTTACTGAGCTGTTGGTCTGTAAACCGTCTGTAAATAACTTATAAATGTTTAAGCTACCCAGCCTAAATATACAAATCGGTATAAAATGCTTTACTAATAATATTTTAAGAAATTTGATTACCTACTCAAAAGTCATAGACATTGAAAAGTTGAAAAGGATTTTTTTAGATGATATTGTATAATGTATGAGGAAGTGTAAAATTTTTATTTACTAAACAACCAAAAATTCTATTCAATTTTCTAAAATACTGGAAATTAACGTTTTATATTTATCTTCTTCTTCTCCTTCGCCTTCTCTCCCAACTATTTGGGGTCGGCCACCCTGGTCCTACACTTCCACTTAACTCTATCTCCCGCATATTCTTCACTTACTCCCACCTTCCTCATATCACTTGCCATTACATCCCCCCATCTCTTTTTCGGTCTTCCCGTCCCCCTTTTACCCACAACATGCATTTCCCTTACTAATCTTACTGCCTCAGTCTCATCCCTCCTTAATACATGCCCGAGCCATCTTAATCTATTCTCTCTCATTTTGTCTACTATCGAAGCTACCCCTATACTACCTCTGA
>JAIPRL010011512.1:0-13420 GCA_025469235.1 Pemphigus obesinymphae
TAAAAATTATGTTCATAAACAAAGTCATTAGTGTTATCGTAAAATATTTATAGAATAACTGATAAATAGGGACAGAACTTATGGCACGACTAGGTATAATCAATGATACTATCATAGTTCGTGATACGATAGGCATCGTACGGAGGTGATGAGCAGCCAGATTCATAGATAGCACTAAGTATATTCTAAGAAAAAACTTATCCAAGGAAATTCTTAGATAATATTTGAGGACGGTATTCAGAGAAAAAAAAAGATAATTCTCAGCTAAGATTTTTGTTGAGAATTTTCTAAGTCGCTACTAAAATCTTAGTTAATAATAAACTAATCACATGGAAAAGAAAACGCCAATTACATTGTTATCAGCATATTTGTTGTTGTTATCAAATAAATTCATATTCGTTATAATATAATATAATATTATTAGGTATTCATTAAATTATATTAATTAATAGTGGTTTAGTCGTTTAGTGTTTTCATCAGTTCATTATATCTATATATGTAGGTATATAATTATTTAATTTTTAAACTGAAACATTATGGATAGTACAAGTACTGTTACTGTAGTCATTGATAACTTTTCGAAGACAAAAAACAAACCATTTATACCTGATGAATTGTCACTTCTTTCCGAACTAGTGTATAAACACAGGTTTATCTTAGAAAAAGTTGGTAAGCAATATTCTACAGTGGCTGACAAAAGAAAAACGTGGGAATTATTGGCTAATGAATTTAATAACACCGGATTAAATGTTACTGTAAGTATCATAAATTTGTATTAGTGCACCTATATTTATTTATTATTTTATCCATTTTGTAATATTTAATTGCATTTTTAGCGTTCTGCTGATCAACTTAAGAAAAAATGGGACAATATCAAACAGACTAGAAAGACAGAAATAAGAAACATAAAAAGACATCAATATGGAACAGGTGGAGGCCCATCTTGTCAGCCAATTATAAATAATTGTGCAGCCGATCAATTTATTAATGAAATAACTGATATTGAGTTAACCCATACAATGGATAGTGATTTCATTCAATTAAATAGTGTGCCTACAACAAAAGAAAATGAAATAGTTTCAGATCAACCAGTCTATTTTATAACTACTTCAGCATCTAATAACATTTCACCTACATCACCAAAACTATATCCAGCAGCAAAAAAAAAAAAGTGATAAAATGAAAAAAAATGGTAATTATTTAATATTTTTTTTATTATTTACTAAATTTAAAATTATATTACCTAAAAAATTACATGTTTTAGAAAATTGGTACTTATCCACTAAAATTATATATAGGTCTAAAAATAAAAAATACATACAGATATAATAGAAAATTTTAAATCAGTGATAGATATATCAATTTTGAATTATTATTATTTATGTACTTGCTTGGAAAAATATTATGTATATAGTTATATCTATATATACCCATATATCTTTAGTTATAATAGAATACATAATAGTTACCCAAGATAACTCATAGGTGCCAAAATTATTATTCTTATTCATTAAAAATTAATTTAATAATTTTTGATTTTATAGATGATTTTGAACAGATTCGTTTAGAAAATTTTAAACGTGAAGTTGAATTAAGAATTAAAAGACAAATAAATTTAATTGAACAAGATAAAACAATTCATGTTTAGGGGTAAATTTGTATGAGAAAAAAGTTGAATTACTTAATCTAAAAATAAAAAATAAAAAAATGAAATTTAATGAAAGTCAATAGGTTTATTCATGATATTCTACGATAAATTGTGATGTTGTAATTGAAAAGACTAGTTATTTATTAAAAGTCTTATTATTATATTAATTTTAAATTGTTTAATTTGTCGTTATTTTTTTTTTAATAGAAAAGACTAATAATCATATTATTATATTACTATTAAATTGTTTAATTTGTCATTGTATTAATTTTTAATAGAAAAAACTGGTAGTCATAATTATATATAGTTAATAAATTAATTATTAATTTGTTAATTACTTCAAAATATTTATATAATAAAAATTGTACTATTATATTACTATTAAACTGTTTAATAAAAAAGACTGGTAGTCATATTCAATACTCTTATATTATTAACAAATAAATACATGTTAATTACTTAAAAATACTTATATAATAAAAGTCATATTATTATATTACTATTAAATTGTTATTGTTATTAATTTAAAATTTGTATGTTATAATTAATAAATTATATTATTATTTAATAATTAGAAATAGGTACATTTGTAAACATATTAAAATTTTTTACCTATTTTATTGTTATTTTATCAAATCAATTTAATTGCTAATTGAATTGTATTGTACCATTGCGATATTATGAAAAATTACCAATAATAAATTCTTCTCTGATTAGACTGCCTCTTGTATCATTAGAGCTGTTAACTTGAATAGGTGTTTGTAGGTTTTCATTAAAATTGTCTTCCATAATGTTATTCAATTTATAATTAATACAAATGTTATGTAAAATAACACAAGCAATAATTATTTTAGTTGATGTTTCTAATTGTGTTCCAAGTTTTCTTTGTAAGCATCGGAACCGACTCTTTAGTAATCCGTTGACTCTTTCAATTACATTTCTAGTTTTAATATGAGATTTTTGATATTTTTTTTTCGGCCGCTGTTTGAGGATTTGGATGTGGGGTATAGACATATCTTGTTTGTGCGTATCCACCATCTGCTAAACACTTATCATTAGTAAATCTGTAATTTTTTCATCAAAAAAATTAGCAGTAGATTAGTAGTAGTATTTTATAAAGTATTTTATATTTATATATTTAAAGAACTTACCCTTGATTTATTATATTCCATGCTTTACTATTTTCAAATATTCTGGAATCGTGAACTGATCCTGGCCATCTAGCTACAACATCAAAAATTTGCAACTTGGGTCCTGCAATAAGTTGGACATTTAAGGACATCCAACCTTTTCTATTCCGATAGAACTCAGCTCTTTCACATCCTGGACTGCTAATTGCTATATGAGTACAATCCATTACCATTGATACACCAGGAAATTGGGCTATTTGATAAAATTGATTTTTTATTTCTGGTATAGTTTCGATGCTAGGAAACTTAACCCAGGTTTGAAGTGAATGGCACAAAGCCGTTGAAATCTCTTTTATTATACGACTTATTGAGGCTTGACTTATTCCATATACATCACCATTAACTCTCTAAATTTAAATAAAATACATTATGTATTACACTGTTCATTATTATAATAATTACACACTAAAAAAGCTTTACCTGATAACATCCTGAAGTGTAAAATCTTAGTGCAGTCAAAAGTTTCATAATGGGACTTAAGGGTAGCCCTCTTTGATCAATTCTTTGATTTACATATTTTAATACTATTGGCAATAAAATTTCTAAAACAATACATTTAGGAAATCGAAACCTATCAAAAAACTGTGTGTCGTTATAAAATGCAAAAGGATTTTGCACATCTCTAATATACCTTTTTGGTATTTGTACCATATAAATATTTTTAACATAAAAATTATCAAAATAAAAATCATCATCGTACATATCCATCATATATATATAATTTATATTTAAATATAAATATTTATTAGGTTTTAAAAAAAAAAAAACTAAAAATTACAATAAATTTGATAAATAATATACTGAAAGGTAGCTATTAACAAACCTAAGAATTCACTAAGAATTTTCCTGGTTTTAATTTAATTATATTATAAGAAAACTCTATGAATATCCAATGAAAGTCTAGAATCTTAGATTTTTTTTTTGTCTTAGAATTTTCTTAGAAAAATCTTGAAATATAGGTCTATGAATAGAAAATTGACTTCATATCTTAGATTTATCTAAGAATATTCTAAGTACCATCTATGAATCTGGCTGGAGATCTTGTGGAGCAGTGAACATATATATAAATAAATATAAATCCACAGATATGTATAATAAACATTATTATATATATCTGTGTATAAATCACAATACAATAAATAATAATTTACACAAAAGAACGTAGCTAAAACTTGACTTAATGTAGTTAAAAAAGTTTTTGTATAATGAGCATTAAGCAATTATGAGTTCAATAAAGTTATACAATAATATAAAATATTATATAGTATAAATTACTTCAATTTTAAATCGAATTAGTTCTAGGATTAGTAATGATGAAGAAATTATCGAGTTTCTTTTTTGTAAAAATCGACCTCGTTATTTTCAAACCCAAATTGATCATAACATCCAATGGAATGATATTGATTTTTTCCGAAGGTTTTGTATGATAAAACCTACTTTCATGTAAATTTTGGAAAAGATAGAAGATAAATTATCAACGGTGACTATAACGTTAGATTACTCTCATCCAGTTTTGTATAAAGATAAATTAATACCTATTATAAAAATCTTCTTCCGTTTCTTTTAGCCCTTCGCCTTCTCTCACAACTATTTAGTCAGCAAAAAAAAAGTTTAAAAATAAAATATCTGGATAAAACAAAACACTACTCTACTCTTGTTCATTAACGTGAATGATTATTAATTATTTGAGTTAATAATAAACAATATCTCTTTGTAGGAAAACTATAATAACACCGATGCAAAAGTTGTTAGTTGCTTTAAGGTTTTATGTAAATGGTAATTTCTTAATTACTGCTGGGAAACTTGTTAGAATTAGTGAGCCGTCTGTTTGCCGAATAATACAGCAAGTGACGTATGCTTTAGCACGACTTCGTCCAGATTATATAAAAATGACGAAGAGGTACGTAAGGTATCCTATCATTTTTACAAGATTGCCAAAATGCCGAGTTATTTGAGAAATTTACTGCACCCACATTCGAATTAACTCTCCTGGTATGAAATACTTATTGTATAGAATATCACTATGCGTCTTTTTTTAAATTTATTATGAATAACTTGTGTTTTTATAGGTAGTGAAAATGCAAATATTTCCAAAATCGCAAAGGGTATTTTTTATTAGATATTCAAACTGTTTCTGCTACTTATCTCGAAATATTAGAAATTGTAGTTCGTTGGCCAGGATCAGTGCATGACCTATGACCAAACCATATTTTTAAATTAAAAACTTAAAGCAGATGTATTCATTAAATAATAATATATTGAGATATATAAATATATTTATAAATACAAAATTAATATATAGTATAAGGCAGCAATTCCATAGGTAAGGTAGATTTATAGATCTATATTTCTGGTTTATTAAATAAGGTAATATTTAATCAACAATAAGTCCACTATTACACTATCTCACAAATTTATTGAATGTAGTTCTATAAACTAAAATTGTAATATATAATTTATTTTCAGACTGACTGTCTTACTACTCCCTACTACTTTTTCCTCACTATTAATGTTTTTAGTTGGATTAACTTTTTTTTTTCTTCGTCATTTGCTTTACTCTTACAATTCTCATTCTTTTTTTCTTACTCCTTTTTTATTGTTTTATTTTCTATTTTACTATTATTTTCTCTATTTATATCACTATAGCTCCAGTCAAACATACATTGTTGTAACATTTTAAATTTTTTACATAGTATGATCTAGGCCATTTAGTATTGACTAATACCTCTCCTTTATCCCATTCTTTTTTTAAATTTGTCATAAACGAAAACTTTTTCACCATTCCTAAATTTTCTCTTCTGTTCCTGCAGTTTCATCATACATTTGTTTTTGTTTATTTTATTGTTTCCGCATTTCTGCATCACAATTTACTGCTTGTGGTATAAGAACATTTGGGTTTAGGTAATTAATATACTCCGCACCAAGATAGAACGCATCCGGGCGGCGACCAAAAGGTGTTTTCAGTGCGTGCAGGTGCTATCGAAAAACGACCTCGTGCGTCGCGTCGATGAATATTGGAAACTGCCGTAAAATTGTAAACAGAGTGATTGTATTTCTCGTATATATTAATATAAAACAACAAATAACGGGTAACGCAAATACAGCACACGCGATGTATCCAGAGTGGTGGTCGCATGGAGTGGGAAAATTGGCCTCACCGTAGACAGAGTGAATTATTTGTATGTGCGGCGAGGATGCTTTTTCTCCTGGTGCAGAGTATAGGTATTTTTAGCTCTCTTAATATTAATAATTGAGCATGTGTGTATTTTAGACCTGCCATAGGATTATTCCTATAATTAAGTAAAGACAAATTTAAATCTTTCTTCTCATAGTTAGCCTTAGTTATCATTTTTTTCGCTATGCTAACTGCTTTTTCTACAAGTCCATTGCTTTTTGAATAACGTTATTTCAATGTGCCACTGTTTAGAAAAAAATATGAATTCTTGTGATCTATATCGGCTACTATTTCTCTAGGAACTCCAAACCTGCTAAATACAACTTTTAATAATGCTATAACTGATTCACTTTTTATTTTTAATTTCAGTACCTCTAACCATCTAGAATAATAATCCATTACCACTAGATAGTTGGAGCCGAATATTTCAACAATGTCCAACCCTATTTTATGAAAAGGACCCTCTGGTCATCATCTTATTTTAATGGTTCTTTATATTTTATACACGTTTCACAACTACTAATTGTGTTTGTAATATCAGACACCATTCCTGGCCAATAAAAAATTTGCTTGTTCTTTTTCAACAACTTACTAATATCTAAATGTGTTTCATGTAATTTTGTGATAATCTACTTATACATAACCTTTGGTACCACCAAACGACATCCATAATAAATTAAACCCTTTTCTAATACCAACTCATTTCTTATTTTATAATAGTGCCTTATATCACCAAGACTCTTTATTTCTCTAGGCCATCCCTCTTTTAGATATTGTTCAACAAGTTTTAATGTGTTATCTTCTAATATGGCTTTTTTAAATTCACTTTCTTTATTATTATTCATTTTTAACTAACAATCTCTATTCTATGTACAATATCTTGAAGAATTTCATCTGTCTTTTCACTTCTTTGTTTAAAGTTTCTGCAAAGCAAATCAGCTACATATAAATATTTATCTGGAAAATAATCTACATTTAAATTATAAATTATCAAATTAACTCTTTTAATTAACAATTAAATCAGTGTTACAACTATATCTATGTAATAATCATCTGTTACCTAATTTATTAGAAGTACTTGTTTATTACATAGCATTCTTTAGTGATTTGCTTATTCGCTCTTTACTGACCAAGCGGCTTGACAACTTAATGCATGAATAATCGCAAGTTAATAAATACTGAGACATCTTTGCTTAGAGTGATCTCACAAGTAGTAGGGACACAAGTTCGTTTGTCTGATTTAAACACTCTTGTCGATACGAATAGCAGTCTAATAACTCGACCGATAAATAGGCCCGTTTATCGCGTATTTTTTACAGAGTCTGGGATAACCCATCTGATTACAGTTAACGGATTTACCGCCCGAGATATTCATCAGTTAAGACAACAGAGGCTTTTACCCATACCGAGGACACTCCATCCAATAGGGCTCGAATCATCAGAATTAGTGCCCACAACCTAGCTTAGGTTCTACGGTCACCTTAACTGAAATCCTAGATCCTCCGAACAACGACAGTGCCTCCAGCGGCCAGTCATCTGAGCAGGTACTCAAGGTCGACAATCTTGAATTTGGAAACTTCAGTGTTAAACCATTGCTGTCGGTTGTTACCATAACTCCAGGGGCATCTGAAGAGAGTGACTCGGAAGTAGAAGAACCACAAATCCCGAGTAGACCATCATCTGCACTTCATCTTCCTCCTACAATGACAGCACCACTACCCCCTCCGAACAGCATAGCCGGGGTAGTAGCCCGCAGGACACCAATACTCGATCCTGTTTATTTGTCCGCTTTAACATCAAGCTTTGGGCCATACCGTAAACTCGTATTAACATCGCTTCCGATTCGTTGGTTCAAACGCCCTGTTGAGACATATGATGACACCATGATCATCGCAGCATCTGCATTTTGTAATGCCCGGTTGGATATGATGGAGGCCTTCTCATCGGTGAGGCATATGACTTTACTGACCGGAGAACTGGCAGCACCATTTTTGCCAGCATCAAGCTACATGACCCCAGAGGAGGCGGTAGAGGAGTTCATTTTCTGTCGTGCGATATATGATGCGGTCTTCATCGATTACTGAGCTGTTTGACTGCCTCTCGACACAAACATATTCTGTAGCTTTGGCCGTTTCCTCAGCAGGATTGCCCGCCAATTATCCATTCACTCCTGCTGATCAGGACGCTCTAACCTTCGACACAGCAGCTGGCCTTTTAATGTGTCTTAGTAAGATTCCTCCAAAAGACCAATCCGTGATTAAAGGATTGACAGTTATTGTCAATCCTATAGTTATGATCTGCAAACAAGGCACTATCTCTGGACACTTTATAGATAAGGTCAAGCAGGCAATCCAGCAGGATCTAGGACGCTCTGTGAAAATAACCCATGCCTATGTAAGCAGTATTTGGGGGGCTTACGAGCAATATATTAATGAGCAGAACATCGGCCTGCTCATGGAGCGTTTCCTTCAACATATCATGGCGGAAGCGGTGCGTCTGAGGGTCGCGGTACAGCAAGCAAAGTACCAAGCCTTGACAATGTATCAAACTATAGGGAGAGCTTTTCTGGCTCATCCTTTGTTGGCCTGGCACTTGGTTGAAAATATAACCCCCGGTGAATTAACAAAATACCACGCAGCAGTCCAATTGGTTAATACCAACTGCTACTATTGCTATAACAAAAGTTTAGACGCGGTTAAGTCTGCGAACTTTCGACATTTGGGGTATCTAGCAAAGGAATTAATGGTCAGATATAACAACGAGACCCACCTTAACGACAACAAGGTTTTATATTATTTATATATATATATATTATATATATTATTATTATTATATTACTGGGGGATTATTATATAGTATATTATAGGTAAATATTCTGTTTTTTATTTATATTTTTGGCAAATAAATAATTCTTATAATATAATAATTATTAGAAACGCTAAAAACCACTTTACTTTTTTCCAACCATTTTGACACAATATGAAATGAAAATGTATGAATTATATAACAAAAAAAAGTCAAGTTAATAAAGTTATCAAAAATCAAATATAAAAAGTTAAATTTAACTTAACTTTTAACTGAACTATTAATTTATTAACTCGTTGATGCCCAACATTGCATTTTACAACAACTCGACTATTAGAATTATTGGTTATTTGATTAATTCCTAATACGGAACATACCTAATAACAAATACTATTTTATTTATAGTATTTGCTAATAATAATAATGGAAGTTAATATTTTCTGATAATATGTAACCAAACATTTATGTATGTGCACAGAATTTGTGAATTATAATTTATATTGTATTCAACTATTTTTTTTACAATTCTGGAAAAACAATGAAAAACTACTTTAAATATGCAATGTCTCTCTACAGCTTATGAGATAATGTTAAAAAGAAGTCTTATTTGTAAGCAATAGGTAGGTAAGACATTTTTTAAATCATTAATTGAATATTTAAGCACACAAAATATTTAGTTATATTATGTGATTTAAATCATGACGACATTAGTCTATAGTTCTTTTATTAATACTAAATTAATTATAGGTAATAATATTAAAATTTCAATTGTTTTAGGTACCAATCCACCTATTCAATCTCAATAAAAATTCAATTCTGGAGAAATTATTTAGGTACAAAAAATACCTACTCCTTTGCAAGAATAAATAGTATGGAATGATACTGCATACATGATATCAGATTAGTTTTTATCTAGGTAATTTAATTTTATATGTAATCTGTAATCATTTAATTCATCTTAAACTATCATACACAACTTCCTCTTCTTTTCTCTATATTTTTCTACTATCTGTCTTTTACAAAATATATTGACTCCATTATTGACTTCCCAGGAATAAAGAAAAATAGATTTTTTGTAACAAATCTTTAAAATGTGACTCAAAAGTTATAAGTTTTATCCTTCTATTCTTCTTCTTTTTTTTTGTAGTCGATCATTAAGATCATACATTCAAACACAGATCTTGCCACTTCCCCCTATCCATCGCTCGGACATGCCATTCAGCAATTAGTTCCTGACTTGGTCCTCCCATCTTAGTCGTAGTCGCCCCAAACGTCTCTTTCCTTGCGGAGTCTCGCATTGAACCTTCCGAATTAGAGTTCCTTTTTTTCTCCATGCATGTCCTGCCCACTGGAGTCTACTTTTTTTTATTAATCTAGTTATATCAGTCATCCGGTACAACTGTTTTATTAGCTCTTCTTTCTTTCGAATTCTCCATTCCCTCGTGATTTCATCTATACACGGTCCGAAGATTCGTCTTAATATTTTTCTTTCGAAAATCAACAGTGTGTTTTGTTCTGATTTCCGTTATGTCCACACTTCACATCGGTACATTACCACTGAACGGATGAGAGTGCGATACAGTTGTGTGTCTTGAAGTTCTTCGATATCGTTCTCGCCTTTAACAAATTATTTAGTCCGCGTATTAACATTTATTACTGGATTAGAGTTTCGCTTTTATTTAAATTCATCGTTTTTTTTTGTGTCAATATCGATCCCAGATATTTGAACTCTTGCACTCTGAAACTTTTACTGTCAAACTTCTAAAAATGGGTGAATATGATCCGCGACTTCTCCTCTCCGCACGATAATATACTCAGTTTTTTCAGCATTTATTTCTAAAACTACCCTTTTGGCCGTATATAATAGTTTTCCCGCTTGCTTAATGAGATATTCCTTACTTTCCACCAGTAATACTATGTCGTCTGCGTAGGCCAATACCCCTATTATGCAACCTTCCAAACGCACTCCGTTATCTTTATCCGTTACCTAAATGAACTAACAATGATTTCTGTAATCATTGTTCCGTTAACAGTTTTATTATTATATGAAATTAATGGTGGTGAATTGTGGATATTTTTATCCCGTTTTATTATTTGAGTTGGATATTAGTCACAGTGACAGTATACGAATGCGTTCATTAACGATTAACGTTATTTCGTCATTTTTATTATTGTTTAATGTTCATAATATAGTTAATTTAATCTAATTTAAATTGACAATTATAATATTAAACATCTAAACTCTAAATCAGAATTAACAAGAGATAAGTTGTATTTGAAATACACGAAATCATTACATTATAATCTGGAATAATTTTCAACGCTAAATATTAATTGTCCGATAATGCAGTAATATCCATGATATCATGGTAATACCCATGACAAAATAGATAGGTATGTCAGCAACATTGTGATACGCACCTCTGTGAAGTATCCCCACTTTTTACCGTGTATTAAATTCTCCGCCTCTCATTGGCTACATATATCAAGCATAGATTTCCAAGCTATCACCACGGAATTGAATGAAGAGCGGAGAACCTAATACATGGGGAAAAGTGGGGATGCGCATATCGGACTAAAATTCGTATTATTGCTGACATACCTATCTATTTTGTCATGGTAATACCTACATTTAAAGGTATTTAATTATTTCTTATTACACTGTTAATAGTTTTATGGATCTATTTTCTTTTTTCTTTATAGTTTACACATTAGATACCTATGTATTCAATATTTCAATCATAAGCTTGTTAATATATGGTATATATATTTATATAACTATAACATAGTTATGTTTTTTTTTAAAAAGTTTAGTATATCAAATGTTCATAAATTTAAAGGTTATTACTGTCTTCTAACACAAAGTAATTTATAATATATTTAATATAAAACGATACATCAAAGTATGGATTTTTAATGTATACCTTTAAAGAGGTATGATTGATCTTAGGTAGGTATGGTATATATATATATATATATTGCAAAACATTTATATTATTCCTTAATGTTTTATAAAGAATCTAGTAGAACATTCATTTTAGTGTGTTATAAGTATTAAGTAATTTTAAACCACGGGTAATTATATTTATATAGGTATATATATATATATATATCATACTATGTTTCTTTTTATATAGTTTGTCGAATGTTGAATACATTAAAGGAATATTGATATCGCAAATCATAGAAATTCTATTAATAATAAAATGTTTCTTCAAAGTACCTATACGCCGGACCACGAGAGAACTATTGTAAAAATTCGACCGTCACTACGCATCGGTTGACACCACCTCAGACCCCGCGCCATACCGATCGTGAACTGTCCGTCATAGAAAAAAGATTAAATAGAATGCGCACTCTCTGTAGTAACATTGGAATAGCCTCTTCAGCGCTCCCGGTGGTTATCGTAAAAACTAAACTATCGATATTTAGTAATCATCGGTTATCGACCAATATAATCGATTATGGACGGATTTAATCGATTATCGATTAATTTAACCGCATATTTTAAATTTCTAGATCACGAAAATATATTTTTTATATTTCGTAATTGTAAGTACTGAGGAAGTTCAATAATAAGTATCATTAGTAAGTATTTTACATATTAGTTTTTATTACCACAATATAATACATTTACAATTTAGTATATTTTCTTTATAATATATTATATAGATATTATTTACATTTTACATAAGTATAACAATTAAATAATGATACAATACAATAAATATAAATATAATATATATTATAAAAAATGACAATATACCTATATAATTAAATTAGTATATATTATACAAAACAAATAATTTAGAAAGGTTACCTACATTTTGGAAATTTATATGTAAAAATGAAATATTATGTATTTATTACCTATAGATTTATTTTAATATTGTAGTCCTGACTTAATGGATTGTATTTTTTTTGTTCTTATTTTATATATTTCATGATATTTTAATGCAGCTATTTTAATTTTGGGAGCGCGTATAAATCTGGAATGTACAAATCTGGACCGTACAAATCTGGACCATACAAATCTGGAATGTACAAATCTGGACCGAACAAAGCTGGAATGCACAAATCTGGAACGCACATACCTGGAACACATAAATCTGGAACGCACAAATCTGGAACGCACATATCTGGAACGCACAAATCTGGAATGTGGCTTCCCGAGTGTCGTATTTTAAGGAGTATTATAATAGGCAACTTATTATTCTTTAGTAATTCATGTCAAAACATTTCCACTCACCCCCAAGTCAGCGAATAATATTATTGTAATGCCAGAGCAATGGGTACACGCGATAACAAAACTCCTTTGTTGACCATCTATATGTATTATGAACATTATTGTCAATATAATACCAATAATAATAGGCCCGCTCCACATCGAAAACACATTATTTTAAACTGGTGCATTACCGGAACCGAATAATAAATTCAATATTATTCATATTCATCTCAGCTTTGTCGGTGGGGGTGGTGGTTGTCATACGCGGTGGGTAGTCGCGCGACGTTGTCACGAAAACAGGTTTATTATCATTCAGTAGTTCAAATACACCTAAGGCTATACCTACACTGGGAGCGTACCTATATCGTCCGACA
>JAIPRL010011513.1:0-13418 GCA_025469235.1 Pemphigus obesinymphae
TGTGATCAGTGCTGAGACAGTTTGTGCACATTGTATGCAATTTGACAAATTTAAGACGCTGAGAAGGAGATAATTGCTTAAATTCGTCACATTTATAAATCGAATGAGTTTTTTGACATTTAGGACATACCCGCGTATTATCAGATGACGAAACAACAAACGATGACTTGATTACTGGAGACCTTCGATTATTCGGCTTAATCTTCTGATTTAAATATAGACCTGATGACGTAGAACTATTTTGTAATATCTGACAACATGTTTGAACAAATGTAAGAAGATTACTTATAACAGGCAGTTCCTCATTCATATGTTGCGCTTCAAACAATTGTCTAGTGGATGGGTCAAGAGCTCGGGAAGCTACATAGAATAGTAAAACCCCACCAAGATCAGGTAGTTTTAGTGCATTAACTACTGCAATATTTTCTTGAAATACGCCTAAAAGACGTTGTAGGCCAGGCAAATTATCTGACGATAGGGGAACGAAACCAAATATTTTATCTAAGTGCGCATGAATAATTAGACGAGTATTATTAAAACGGTCGCACAAAGCGTCCCAAGCGACTGAATAGTTAACATCCGTCAGAGGTACCGAACATACAACGGGGCTCGCAGTTCCTATCACAGCAGCGACTAAATAGTGAAAACATTCGATATTAGATAAATTTTGGTTTTTGTGAAACAATGAAAGAAATGTGTCTCGAAAAGAACGCCAATGTAAAAAGTATCCATTGAATTGTGGTAACGCGATTTTTGGTAAGTTTATATGAGAACCAGCATTAACCACCGACGTAGGAGAATTTCCTTCTCCCGTTGCCTGCGCGATAGCCTTTATAAAACAGTACTTTTCCATCAGACTAGTTTCAACAGAATCATGCAAAGAGGTGAAATCTTTCATTCGGTCAAGGGCAATCAAATGATCTAAGATCGCATCCTGCTCTGTATGAAAATCCTTCATATGGGTTTAAAGGTCATTAATACGTACACGAGACAGTGGGATAACATCCACTTCCTTTTCGACCCTTTGAGCGAAATCATATAATATTGTAACTTGTGCGTCCGTTCTGTTACGTTTAAGCATGGCCCGATTTAATATGCGTTCTACGCGATCTTTTTCAATAGCAGTAAGAGCCATTTTTCAAAAATATATATTTATTTACACGAGTAATTCGTGGTAATTTAATGTAATATAGTACGGTTAATCACGCGCAAATAGTAAACATATTTTTAATTGATGTGGAACAATCAATTTATATTATATCTAATAATAAGATTTTAATTGTATGTGTGTATATGTAGAAAGGGTGGACTGTAATTACTTTTGATAATCCGGCCCAAAGGACCAAATGTTTGGGGACCACGCTAAACAACATGTGTGTCCAGAATTAGGCCACACCATAGGTAAATTTAAGAAGAATAATGGATCGGATGATAAATTTTACACTGTAGTTTTCAAGATAAAAAAAAGGAAATAATACTTTCATAAACAACGTATATACATAAAGGGGGAAATCTTATAATTAGGTTAGTAAAAGGACGGGTGAACAATCTTAAATCTAATACAATAATATTATAATATATCATTTAATGGTTGACTCACGCCATTTGTTGAATGGAAAATCCGATGAAAATGAAAGGCGACGGACAATATTGTGACTGGCAATGAGGTATGCGACGGATGTTGTGTGAAGATATGGAACTTGCGACAGGCCACAGTGGCGACTGGCGAAACGGTACAAAATAAATCGTATACCTAATTATGAGGTGGTATATATACCTATTGTACAATAGGTAGGTATATGTTAACGCACAACACTAACGACCACTGTATACCTATATATTACGTGGCATGAACGGCCCTTTTTTCACGCACGAACGGCGGATCGATATTAATTATATTTATAATAAAAAAATTGTAATAAAATTACGTATAAGTACGACAGAGGTACAAAGAAGGAAACGCGTAGTTTCACGTAGACGGAACGACGACGGACCGCGTGGACACGACGCGTACGCACACACAATTAAAAACAAAGTCGTATCGGCTATATCGGAATTAACGAGCATTATTTTTAATTATTATTATGGGAACGGACGGTGGACGGCACGACAAAAGCGCTGATGGAGTAGATGGTACGGGGGGTGATGATTAGGTGGTCACAGAACGATTACACGTCTGGCACTATCACACATTTTGATAATGCCTTTATCAAAACCCTCCACTGGCGTGAACATACACTGATATATTTACAAATACCTAAGCTATTTTAATAGATTAATTTTCCAATACCTATATATCGTATAAAATTCAATTTATGTAAATTGTTTACAAATAAATCAGTGCGTTTAGTTTACAATATAATATTGAAAGAATAAATTTAAAAGTTTATTCGTAGAATTATATTTGTACACAACTAATCGATTTTCTTTAAATTCACTGGGTACTCCGAATAATAGAACTGATTGTACTATATCACGTTTAGAGTTTAATCAATTTTCTAGCTTCCGTGATATTTGGTTATTTGGTAATAATAATATATGTTCTTGAGCCTATATCCCGTATAAATAGATTTATTATTTTATTATTATTATATATATTATTAGATTTAATCGCTGAAATTAAAGTTAATATTATTCAAATTTTGTAAACATAAAAAGTAATCTAGATAAGCGATAATATCTTATTCCGAATTCCTGTTCACTTGATCCGAGAATTCGTTAATCGTTGATTAAATACGGTTTAATAAAATTGTCTAGTTTATGTCGGACGTGTATTCATAAAGGTACAAAATATATCCTTCTACTAATATAATATTATTATTAAAATACATGTTAATTTAAATGATATGAATACAAGTATTATTATTCAATAATAAATGATAATTTCATATAGGTACCCAATCATGTTATAATAAATATTATAACAATTAAATTTATCTTACTTTTATCATTTACATTTTTGGTTTTTCAATGTCTTGGGTAGAAGAATATGAGTAGGAGTTTTGGTGTATTGATATTATTTGCTAAAATTGTTTCTAGGTCATACTTTAATTTTCTTTAAGAACATTTTTTTTATTTGCTAACTAATCTTCTTACGCGTAAAGAAAGCTAACAATTATAGCCAAAGCCTTTTCGAAATTAAAACAATAACAAATCAAATTGTAATTTAGTGACCCGCGATTATTGATTTTAGTCGTTGATATAATCACATAACTGCCAAAATTAATAGTCATGGAAACTTCAAAAACTTTTTTATAAACAGTACGGATATCAACCATTTGGTAATGGTCATATAAATTTTTCAATAGGGTTTATAAACTTAAAACTAAATTTTTTTCTATAGAATAATATACTTATGCAATTTAGCATTTATGGTGACTATACGTAATAATATAATACATGTGCATTAATCGTATAATATTATCTACTTTTTTTGAAACAGCATCCACGCATTTATTATTATATTGGTTTTATGTACCTAAAATGGTATGCGCGAGTTAAAATTGAAAATGTATAGTTAAAAAGTGACGAGAAAAAAGGTTCAAGTGCGAAAGGTGCAAAAGCCTGTAGCCACGGTTCGTGTGTTGTTTATAAATTGGTACATATATATATAAGCTAACACCTTTCTCCCCATTTTGTATTATAATTTGTAGTATTGCAGATACATTGTTGTGGGGAAAAAAACGACCAATGTGTGAAATATCAATATTATATGTTTTGTGTGTACTGTGTATGTATTATTGGTATGTACGTAAAATATTATTTTCGTTCAGTTCGGTTCAGTGGCCCGGGCGGACAGAAGAGTGAGAGGAATGCCGGTGAAATAATCGTTGAAAATCGAACGTATTGTCATTTCCCAATAGCATAATAAAAAAAAAAAGAGGGAAAAAGTAATATAACTCCCAAAATAAAAAAAAAATAATGTTCATCGATATAAATTCCTTTATCGTCGCCGCGTCATATTGAAACGGACGGATGCTTAATGGGCTCTCTATCGGCAGTGACGGTATTTCTGAAATTTCGGACACGGTACTATATCGTGATGATGGTGGCGTTATATATATATAAGCATTATATTCGTTGGCGGGGACATAGTTCTCGATTGCCAAGAGAGAGAGAATTGTGGTGGAAGAACAAAAAAAAAAAAATAATAAGAATAATAAAAATACTAAAATACGCCTTGAATTTGATGAATTGGCGAATAAAAATTCAAATTCCATGCAAATTAACTGTATTCCCATGGAGTAGATCGCACGCCGTTGTGGATCCTATTTTACTTCTCTCGCGGTCCACACCACCACGCCCTTTCGATCGACGGACTCGGGTCTTGCAGCATGTGAACGCCGTGCCTTTTGCTCGAATTTAATTTCTTCTCCGTCTTTCCACGAGATACGCCACGACTTATGCGCAGAATAATAACTAAAATAATATTCAAAACTAAAATGAGAATATGAGATATCTAATTTAATATATTGTATTCACCATAATACTTTCGAAAATATTCATAAATATAATATTATTATAATGTGACTGACAAAAACGATCATGAAATATATATTCGACAAAAATATTTTCAAAAACGTAATAAATCGGAAACGGATATTTTCGACCATCCCAATCATAATTTTTATTTGTCAATTTTCCTGTGAATATTCTAGCAAAAATGATAGGATTTTACGCATTTAGTAGCATAAACACTTGTCAAAGTAATATTTTAAAGTACACATTTAGGAAGAATGTCCCACAATGTTGTGGCAGGGATGATTAACGTTTGTTTAAAGGCAGATACTGACGTGGTATGGCGTGAAAATCACCACACAATTTGACGTCGTAACACTACATACGACTTAGTCCTGACATGAGTTAACGCAATGCCATATTGAATTGGATGACGAAACTGACGAACTAGCCGTTGCGTACGGAAATTTTAATGGTGAGTAGTCGTGATTATATGCGTACAGTCACTAGTATACCCTAACCCGAACTAATGAGTGATACGCAGAGACGCAATTAACGTGTGCTCATGGATAATCGTCACGTAAACGTGTATTGTGATAACCTTGTGACTTGAGAGCAATATGAATACATTTATTTATTCATTTATTTTTTCTCTACAAATCATTGCAGCTTCAACTCAACTTCTTCAAGCTTTCCTGTATACAGAGTTATCCAATCTTTTGGATTCATCCACCGCTCTTATGTCTTGTTTTACCATATCAACCCACCACTGCCGTGTCATCCACGTGGTCGTTTCCCCGATAAGTTTCTGATCACCACAATTTTATAATTTTTCCTTCAGATCGCCACATGTGCCATGCCATTCAAGCATTTTTGATTTATACATCATACATTTTAAAATAATATAATTTATATACTACTGAGTTCCACTTAAAATCGTAAAATTGAAAGAAATGAGAAATAATTTCATTCAAATATCTTATTAACACTTCTAGTGGTGTCAATGTTGTAAAAATGTATGGTAGAAAAAATATAAAATTTGATGGCCTTAGTCTTATTAAACATTTCACAGATGATATTAGTCATCACTACAGTCTGCATTGCAAATAAATTATGCAACATGATATTGTGATTTTATTTATAAAATGCCCTACAGGACAATAGATTACATATGAACCTATATATTATTAACGTTAGACCAGACAATCGCTGTCACTGCTATCCAAATAATATTGTATGTACCGTAATTTAATATTATTTTTTCATCATAATTCATAAAGTGATAGTTCTAAAAACAGGATATTTTCACTGAGTATGCACATATAATCAATGTTTTTGCCTCTACCTATTTTTCTACAAAATTATAAATATACCTACAGATAATCAACAATCAACGTACTTATTTAAATATAATATTGTATATAGGCCATTCGAATTTGAATTTTTTAATCTGGTATAGAATGTTCACTTTAAATGTTCACATTTTTCGATAACATTTTGAATACTTGCATGTGTTTAAGATTAAACTGTTTAATTTTCCTATTATAACAAATAACAATTATTATAGATTTTGAGTTTTGTAAGTCATAATACTATAATAATGAAAAAATATGATAGTGGAAACATTATATTGTATTCTCATAAATAAACAGTAATTTTACATTAAAAATGTTTTCCAGATTCAATAATGATTAATAATAATAATAATAATAATTATATACATTAATACTAGAATAAACAAATACTCATTGATGTTTTTAATAAGTTTACATTATATAAAATTAAATACCAAATACTGCTTAAATTGTAAATATTTATTTATAAAACATAAAATTATAAAAAATTGTTTATTTTTACCACAAAAAAAAAGAAAGAAAAATCATTCTGTACCTGTACTTCCATTGTAAAAATTAACTGTTATATAGACAACTGTAAATACACGTGCAGGCAACCACTACGATTCATTAGGTAAAATCTGTGTTGTACTGTTATCCATAATATTTGATATGATAAAATAGGCGTGATTGCAATATCTAATTTAAACGAAATTTCACGAACTTTGGCGCCATTTGTCTTGTTCAGTCCAATATTATTATTCATATTGTATGATTATACATTTCAAACTTAAATCTCGATAACGGACATAGACAAGTACAAATATTTCCATATAATATTTCAAAAAGCGTAATATCAATGAACCAGGCGCTATTTTGATTAAATTACGGGTATCACGAAGTTGCTAATATACTTACACATATACTTTTTTTTGTCCAAATGAAAACAACGAGATTGACTCAACCGAGCAAAATCTTAATTATTGTACTCTAGAAACAGATCCATCATCGTGTTTGTACGGCTAACTAAATTTTTTTTCCTTTTTCATGATATTACCATGGATATTGACGTAAATACGAAAGTACAACGAATCACACACTGTTGGCACAGGCAAAATGTCAAAATTCGAATGTCGGTGGTCATGGAAATGGACCATGGGTGGCCCGTCGTTGGGTTATTTGAATTTTGGTTTCTAATGCGTTGGGTGCAACGGCCGTAACGACATCGCCACCACCGAAGTAATTAAGAGCGCCACGACGGATACATGGTCGGCGTTAGGGTTCGGACATGTGGTGCGTTTGGTGGAGGAAGGGAGGTCGGACGTACAAAGCGCAAATGTCGCCACGTAGAGCTGCGTGCGGCATGCGTGTGCAAATATAATCATCCGACTGTTGTGGTTTTTTTTTTTTGTTTTGTTTTGTTTTTTTTTTTTTTGTTTATGACGGCTGGGTGGTGTATTAGACGGTTAAGGGACGGACGAAGGGGCCGTATTGTGTTCGGGTATGGGTCCAATCCACCCCCACCCCCCCCCCCCAATAATGATAATTAATAATAATAACACAATAAACCAGCCCTCGGCGTCGGTTGGCATGTGACGGCAGTGTATGGGAGGTGCGAGCGAGCCCATCGCCTCCGGCCTGGCGTAATTAGGATTCACGAATCTCCGTATCGCACGCCCGCGTATTATATATCCAACCGCCGGCGCCAAAACAAAACGGGCGCTACGGGCTCATATCGGTTCCCGGTGACCGACCGCGTGTAATTGAAATTTATCACCAAGAGTTCGCGCACACAATAACCGATTACCGGGAACGACCGTATATACCGCGCGGTATACACCGGACGCTGTGTATAATATTGTACAATGTACGTATACGGGTGCTGTATTCTAAACACGGCCGACGAACAGAATGACTCATTTTTTTTTTTTTTTTTTTATCGTCTATATCGTCATGATATTACTGTTATAGGTAGTCGTCGTATTTTTATTATTATTAATATTTTTATTTTTTTTTTCCTCATTATTATAATTTTAATTTCCGTCATTCTCAGCGTCGGCGGTCTGCTAGCCATTAACCGTTTAAATCTTTCTTTCTTTTTCTTTTTTTTTTTTTATTTCTATTATTATTACTATTTTGGTACGTTTTTACAAAAGACCGCCGACGTTTTTATTATTACATCGCCGTCGCCTGCACCGCTCGTATAATATTTTGATCGATCGCAAGCCGCAAGCCCATCCGTCATATTTTTCCACCGGAACCCAACGTCGTACGTTTCGCACTACATTATAATATATATATATATATAATTATTTATTATACACCACCACTATCACTACCACTTCCATGTCAGATATTATTATATCGTTGTGGTCGTGTTATTATACACACCGCGCATTGTCATTTACCGTCGCATTCAACAGGACGAAAATATAGGCGGAAAATACTACACCCCAGCCTTCACCACGAACACCGCCAACAAGTGATTATTAGACTGGACGTATAAAATTAGACACGTGCGCGCACTCTGTATGTATATATCTATAGAATATACATGGATTCAAGTCACTGCAATATTTGTATATGAAAATTATATGTATATATTTGTATAGTATGTATATATATAGAATACTTCCAATAACTGACGTGTTTGCCAAAATATTCGTAAATAAGTCAATATTTTAAATATCAGTGTTTTTTGGATTTAACGATGAAACTCGAAGAATTATCAGGATTACGGATGATTTCCCATTTCTTATTTAGGAACGGCATCAAGATAAGTTGCACATTTACACGCTATTCAAGAAAACCGATATAATTTCACACTTTTTTTTATATAACAATACATTATATAGAAATAAAAATCCAATTTCTCATTCCCTTTTATAGAATAAATTACGTCATGCATTAATGAGGACCGCCCATATGGTTATCGACCGACCATTATAACGTTTTTATTAATTATTTTGTCAATAATTTCAATAAATTCTTTTGTAGAGGATTTAGATTCCAATTTAACAAGTTTTATTTATTCTTTGACGTTTCTATTACTTCTCTAATGTTAATTCTTGATAATATTTAATAATTGTATTGTTTGTGTATTATGGTTATCCTCTCTAATACGTATTCTGCTTATAGTGATTTATTTGGTTCTTGAATTTTAAAATTCCTAATGTGTTCTTTAAACCTAATTCTTATGTTTCTTTTGGTTTGTCCTATACAATATTTTTCACAATTCTCGCATTGAATTTGGTAGATTTCTGATTTTTCTATCTTTATTTTTTTATTTTGTCTTTAGTATTTCCTAATATACTCATTAAATGGTTATTTGTTAATGGCACTATATCAATATCATATATTTCGAATATGGTCGATATTTTATTTGAAATGTTTGGTATAAATATTATGGCTGCTTTTTAATTACTAATTTAAAATTTTTTGTTCTAAAGTGCTGATATATCTAATGTTTTTTTACATCCTTGTTTCTTTATTAATTTTAAATAATTTCTTTACCGAATCCAATAAAATTGACTATATTTATTATTGACTGCTTTTCTTTTTTGAAATCTGTTTTATTCATATGGATATTCACTTATAGGTATAGCATACAATTCCAGGCAGTTATTTTTCTTTAACAACAATGATTTGTGGTATTTTTGACATATTTGTAAGTATGTGTCTTTTTTCCCTATATTTCCAATTTTAATTAATTATGTGATCATTTAATAAAATGATTATTTATATATAATGAATATTTTTACTTGTAAATTTTACTGAAGACT
This sequence comes from Pemphigus obesinymphae, assembly GCA_025469235.1. Classification (NCBI taxonomy): domain Eukaryota; kingdom Metazoa; phylum Arthropoda; class Insecta; order Hemiptera; family Aphididae; genus Pemphigus; species Pemphigus obesinymphae. The sequence goes on from JAIPRL010011513.1 coordinate 9,575, forward strand.
GTTGGCAGTTCAAGTTTTCAAGAAAATCTTCTATGTAAAAATCTATATCTACTATTGCAAAAATATCGTCAACAATCTTATTAAAGTTTTTGGAAACTTGTTCAATATTTTTTTTATTTTCTGTTTTAAATCTACTCATAAAAACATCTACTAGGAATCAATATAATGAATTTCCCATCACTGTCTCTGGGCTCTGTTCAAAAACATTTTTATTGAATTGTAATCGATACTCACTCATGCAGAATTTTGTTAAATTAATTAATTCTTTAATTTTATTATCTTCTAATTTTAATTCATTCAGCCATTCAATTGGTATACTTGAGAGTAAAGCAAATACACTCGAATGGAATTAATATTTCACTTTCTTTGATTTTGATGTTTTATAACTTTTCTATTAGATTTATGTTACTTTTAATTAATATACTATCGTAATTCCCGAACGGCAAAAAGATTTTTACTAAGTAGTTTGTCAAATTGTATGTTGGAGAATTGATATTTGATACTATGGGTTTCATATTATCTCCTGGTTTATGAATTTGTGGTAATCCATAAAATGTTGGTAATTGAAGGATTTGAATTTTAAAAACGAATCTACTTTTTTCTCCAATTATTGTTGTGGAATTCTTGAAGATTTTCGTTGCTTCTAAAACCATTATATTAAAAGGATTCTTTTTTAATTATTTACCTATATGGACCGGTTATTATTAGGGATCGAGTAGGCAAAGTAATTTTAGAAAACGTAGTGACCTTTAACCTGGTTATAACCAACACCTGGTTCACGAAGAGAGATGAACATCAGTTAACATACATGAGTAGAGATAAGACAAGCCAGATAGACTACATAATATGTCAGAGGAATTTACCTGAATGGAATTAAGAACTGTAAAATGAATAAGAGAGAAATACTACATACGAGTATGTTGGTCAAAATAAACTAGGTATGCAAATAAGGAAAAACATAATAAGCGCCGAAAATATAAGAGAGAAAAGACAATGTAGTGGTAGAAGCTAAAACAGGAAGGCATTGGAATGAACTTCAAAGAAAATATGCTCAATGTAATAAAGTTACCAAAATTTGTATACGAATTATAATATCTTAATCATAGAATGATTAAAAATTAATGATGGGATGCTTTGGATAACATCAGAGAAAGGACCGCCGAAAAATTAGGCATGATGGTGAAATAAAAAAGTACAAGCAGATATGGAGGAAAGAAAAAGTAAAAAAAAGTCGGAGCTTAATAGAAATATTACTATAAGAAGAATCGTATAATGCAGTACTGAGAAATAGTATATTGGAAATAGAAAAATGGTAGACAGTGGATAAGGCATATATGGAATTTGAGAGGAATAGATGCCATTCATAAAAATAATGAAAGCTAAAAGTATAGTATCCAAGGACATAATACTGGTCAGACAAATCAAGAACTCCAGTGGGAGTGAAATTGCAGAAGGACGGAAGGGTGAAAAAAGTACTTCCATAAACTGCTCGACGATTTGAACCCGATAGAGAAGTTTGAAGACGTAGAACAAGAGAATAGTGCAGACCATCATCAGGAAGGAGGTGTTGTGGATATTGAGGAATTTGAATAATACAAACACTAGTGAATAGGTGGACCAAAAATTACGTGACCCAAGTATTCACATTTGGAATACTCGCAGGGGTCAATCGTCCCAAAGTGCAATAAGACGACCTCGTCCTGGAGGAACCGCCTCGGTGATCACGGTTAACCTCGACTCCAAGTAAGTATACCTCTAAAAACGAGAAAGATCCTAGATCATTAGTGAGGGCGCGGAAATACTATGGGGTCTCATTAGGAAGTTGGGATAACAGGATATGATTCGGTAAATATGGAGGAAGAGGATTCTCTTTTCAATATTTAAAGGGAAGTGAGTTATCCGGGACTGCAACTTATATCCAGGCATCAATAGTGTCTGATTGTCATTGATCAAAAAAATTAAGTATCTAAGATTGATTGTCGAATAAAGTAGTGTATTGGACAATGGGGCACAAAAAATGGTAACATGCGGGTGGATAATCTGGAAAAAGATATGTGGGGTCCTGTGCAACAAAATATTAAGCTACAAAATAAAAAAAAGGATGTACAAAATGGTCATACGAACAACAAAGCTCCATGGTATGAATACGTGGTCTATCACGAAGTCCCAAGAACGGATGGAGGTGGTGAAGAGAAGATTTCTGAGGTGAATGAGTGGCATGACAAGGAAGGATAAGTTCAGGAACAAATATATCAAAATATAGGAAAGAGAGTGCAGTATACACTCTGGATCAGAATGAATGTTTTTTTCTCGACATTTTATGGAAATTCTGTCTTTGTTTATCACTACAAAATGCAATAATAGAGAAGAAAAATATTTAATTTCTGACCGCGTAATACTGAAAACATGTACCAACTATATCACACATTATTAGGTAACTATAAATCTTATAGTGAAATCGATTTTTATGTACATTTATATTAAAAAAAAAAAGAATCTGATAAATTAAATTTAACAAAAAAACCACTTTAACTTTAACTAATAAACACAATAAAAAGTACTAAAAATAATACAAGTTATGACAATTATCATATTTATAATAACCAATAATTATGGAAATCGCTAATTGTAATATTTTATTACTTAAATATAAAATATGGCGTAATAAAAATAATAATTTATAATAATATGTACCTATATTTGCATTTAATCTAGAGCAATAGTTATATCTCAAGCGTTCATAAAATAATTTATACTTATTCACACTAGTATATGATACATGTACAATATAAATACGTAATTAAAATAAAAGAAAAACTATTTAACATGAAATTATAACAATGAAGTATCTACATTTAAGAAAGTTTAGGTATACAATGGCTGACAAAGTTCTTTAATAAGGTACTAGTAGAAGGAAAAATTCCAGAAGCGTGGAGGAAGAGTTGTGTAGTACCAGTATTCAAGGGTAAAGGAGATGTACATGATTGTGGAAATTATAGAGGGATAAAACTTATGAGGCACAGTATGAAGATTTGGGAAAAGATAATAGATACCAAATGGTAAGAGGTGAGACAACTGTTGCTAGAAATCCGGTTGGTTTATGCCTGGGAGGTCAACAATGGAGTCAATATTTTGTGTGAGACTGATTTTAGAGTAGTACAGAGATATTAAAATGAAATTTTGTATGGTATTTATTGATCTAGAGATGGCATATTATAGGTTTCCTAGGGAGATCTTAAAGTGGGCATTATGAAGAAAGGATTACCAAAGTTAAATGTGAATATAATTGAAGATATGTATGAATGTTCGAGAACAAGATTGAGAAGTCTGTGTGGAGAAACTGAGGATTTTAGGGTCAGAGTAGGGGTACATCAGGGTTCAGCTTTGAGTTCTTACTTATTTTTCTTGGTATTGGATGAGATAACAAAGGATATGGAGGGGGGGTACCATGGTGCATGTTTTTTGCACATGATATAGTACTGATAGGAGAAAGTCCTGAGGAAGTGAATGGTAGACTTGAAGAGTGGAGGGAAGTTCTGGAAAGTAAAGGACTAAGGATTAGTAGGAGTAAAACAGAATATAGAGTATGAGTATGATATCATACATAGAGTATGATTTTGGTGAAAGGAAACACAGAGGGAATAGGAGAAAGGCTAGAAATAAAGTTAAGGGGTGATGTGGTGGGAGAAGTAGTGAGGTTCAAGTATTTAGGGTTTATTGTACAGAAAGATGGGGGTTTCGAAGAGGATATGAAACACAGGATTAAGTGTGGATGGACGAAGTGGAGAGAAGCGTCAGGTATTCTGTGTGATAAAAGAATCCCTATTAGGTTAAAAGGTAAATT
>JAIPRL010011514.1:0-13418 GCA_025469235.1 Pemphigus obesinymphae
ATAATATATTATATATATAATAATAATATATGTAAATAAATTACATATATTACATTTTTTGTGATTAAATGAATATTTGAACCGTCCCCCTGGAATTTAAACTAAAGGGGACGCCAAACTTAAGCTATGCAAAGAAGGGGGACGCCGTCCTCCTCCGTCCCCACTCACTTTAATCACTGGATATATGTCTATTCCAAAAAAAAAAAAAAAAAAATATTTAGGGGAAGAACAACCAATTTAAGGAATGATCATTTGTGATAAATTTAAACAATGAAAACACGACATATTATTAAGGAAGCTGCAGTCGATCAACTGTAAGGAGCTGAATATAGGCAAATTAACATGATTATGTGATTTAGCAACGCGCTAGTAATATAATATCATGTATATGAGATGCAAATGACAGATTATCTTTATTGACATCGTATATTTTGTAGAGTCGTATCAATTGAATTAATCGTATTAATTTGAATTTTATACTTTCATATGCTCAGGCACAAATCAATAAATTGAAAATTAAATTAATTATACAATAATATAATAATAAATTATAAAAATTAATATAAATAATAAAAAATAACAATATATATATGTATTATATATTTTAAGTAAAATTATTTATTATACATAATATATTATAGTATAATTACATAATCTTTTTTTATATATTATTTTTTATAATATATATTAATATTTTACTTATACTTGTGTGTATATATATATATAAATGTTGTTATTTTTTTATAATATATGTATATTTATTTTTATTATTAATAATTGTAAGTTCAATCATTTTTAATTATTTGTAAAAGCATGATGTTCACATATAAAATTGTGGGACTAGTTTGACGGAATTAATTTTAAAAATGGACTTCATTAATTAACACGTTTACTTTGGTTTAATCGTGCCAATCGTAGGAATTTTCAATATTTGTTTTTTTTAGCTACCTATGATATTATTTATGAATAAAAATGGAATTTCCATTTTGGCATTTATATCTAGTATTTTATTTTTTACAGACACTTGTCCAATTTAAATACAATTATAATGATAATAATGGTGAAAAAAAATAATATTAAAAATATTAAAACAATATAGCATAAAGATAATATAATATGAATAAAAATACATAAATAAGATAATATATTAACAATGAAATACAAATTTAATATAAAGAAAGACGGAAAATAATTTACTTAAATCGATTATGATCGTTAAAAGTATTGCCATGAGACATTAAAATATTGAGTGGATGATTGAACATGTAATTTTGTGAGAACTGAGGAATGTAAAATAAATGATTATTGCGGGTTTTATGGTTAGATCGCAGAATAGATGACATAGACTTCAACATGGACTTCGGCGCCACTGTCAAAATGTCAAAATGAAATACATTTCTGAATTCCCTCCAATGAAAATAAATCCAGACTTATAATCTTATTGGATTTTCATTTTCCATAAATTTGCAATAAAATTGCCTATACAAAATCCTTTATAAATCGTGTGTGTAACGTCCTTTTAATATGTCAGATGTAAGTCTTTATGCAATGTAAGAATCGATATATAAAGAAGAATTTTTATTATCATTCGGTATTTTCATGAATTAAATATAATTAAACGAAGCAAATAATTCCTAATCTAAAATATTATGTACTATTCTACTTTCTATACTATACACATGTCAAGGAAATTAGTTAAATAGTTTTTTCATAATACGAGTATAATAATATGTAAGTACCTAACTATTTTTGCTATGGCTATAGTAATTGGTTATGCACGTGTACAGCACATTATGTCACAGATGCATTATTACACACACTAATAGTCCATTAATACTCACAAAAAGATATAGTTTACACAGTTTTCAGAAAAATTTCCTATGCATAATACCTTAAAAATTCTTGAATGAATCAAGAGGCTGGGGACTGAATTATATCAGGTGTATTGCGCTGATGGTGACACGATTTTTTTTTCATTGATAGCCCCTTGGTTACACTAAGATGATAAATTTACAAAGTATTTTTTTTTGATAAAATCATTCTGAGCGAAGGTTAATAACGATAAACTGTCAAAAAAAAATATTTTTAAAAAGATAACAACGTACTTACACGTAGTAGTTAATTACATAATCTGTAAACATTTAATGTTTATAGATCAATTTTTATCGGAAGTAGGTACAACAATATTTTACGCCACATAATAATAATAATGATTCTTTGAAATGTTAACAGAGGGAAAATACACGTTCTTACCTAGTATAACTGCCTACCTAATACTGTTTGTGATTTAACTTTAAACAGCATATAATTGTTATTATTAATCAAAGAAATAATTGTGTCAAATAGTTATGTGATTTATAATAATTTGGTAGAATATTAATATATGTAATATTACAAATCAATATTCTTATAGGGCTTTAAATGTAAGACTGATTAAAATAAAATTATCTAAAACGGTAGTGTAGAAAATTCCAAATTCATAAAGAATGGTAAGGGAGAGAGAATTTTATGTAGCCATAATATCATGTTATCATGAAATATTTTTCCAAAACCACGCTTTTGGCAAATATAAATTATTTTTAAGATATATTTAATTAAACCTATAGGCTATATAGCGAATTACCAAAATATTCACAATGCACAAAGAAGAATTTTATCTATGTCGTAACGTGTTTAGTATTTTCATTACTCTATTCAGAAACCATTATTTATCCAACCGTATTACACTCAATAATCTAAATAATCTTCTAAATGTTTGTGTAAATTTTTACTATTATTTATTCAATTTACAATATTAAAATGAACTCTTATCGTATTTCGTAATTTATAATATTTATATATTTAAATATATCGTATTTCGGATGCCGTACAAATTCTGGAATCGGTCATACAAATTCGTAGAAATTACATACCACATAATTGCGCAAACAAATTTAAGAATTGTGATTTTTTACGATGGGGGGCTGAATAAACGTTTCTAATACATCTCCACACAAAAATCAATTTTTCTCATGGTTCCCTTGCCATATAAATTTCGACATTAGTCGTCCGAATTATGTACTAAATATTGAGGGAAAAAATGTCCAAAAACTAATAGGGGGAGGGGCAGAAGTGTATTTAGGAATTTTCAAAGGGGGGATGAGATATTTTTTCAATATCTAGGTGTGGAGGCTTCTTTCCTCGCCCCCTGTTTTATAATATTAAAAAACTAATTTAATCAAAAACTATTAAAAAGTAGACGTTAGGAAAATATATCCGGTCAATTCTTTTTTTTTGATCTTAAGTATTTGTAGATTTTACAATATACAGATATAATACATATAATTCAGATATAACACATATAATATAGATATAATCTTATAGATTTTTGATTTTTGCAAATAAGTTGAAAATTTGTTTTTGTACAATTGTTTTAAAAACATTAAAATACCTAGGTTTCAAAAAAAAAAAAAAAAAACTTTATTGAGATGGTAAAATGAGTAAGTAAGTATGTGGTGGATATATTGAATTTGAAAGCAATGATTAATTTTTTTTTTTTTAATAAAATGATTTTAAGCGGAGCTTTGGTGTAATATACATAATTATTAGTAGTCAAAAATAAATTTGAAAAATGTTTGAATATTTTATAACTTAATATGTATAATAGTAGGATATACATACTTTGTGAAAATATAAATTTTTTTCATTTTTTTTTCGATTAATTATAAGGAAATAACCCATTTTATGGCCGTTTTCGGTAGTTTTTCTATATATATAATTATATATGCTGACAGTTAACGCTATTGTCTGGTGTCACATTATTAGGTAATTAAAGCTTTGATTTTAGTATTACTACAGTAGTTACTAATTTTTAAGCTACGGAACTGTTCGATTTGTAACTCGTGATCACTCTATTTTGAAAACCAAATTATCTGAATAACTCGAGATTAATAGTCTAATTGAAGAATTCTTTTCATCATATACTCGTATTATCTACATACCACAATGATAACATTATTTTTATTTTAAATTAGTCCAACTAAAATCGCAATTACCTATTCAATCTGATTTTTAAACTATATTTAAATTTATAGAAGCAATAATTTAATGATATAATGTCCAATAACTATTAGTTGTTTTATTTCGTGTATTAATATCATTAAAGTAATAAATTTTGATAAGACGAAGGACCAGATGAATAAAAACCCTAAATTAGTTTAAATATGTATATTTACAATATTTATTACTTATAAGCTGCAGGGGCGCCGGAACAACGGGGGTAATGGGGACAATTGCCCCCACGGTGATTTTCTGTTTTGATTTTATATTTTAAATTCAAAAAATGTTTAAATATTAATATATCAATGATATTACATATATTTTTATCATATATCATATAGAGAGACCGGATTTGTATGCAATTTCATATTTTGTTTTGAGAGTATACAGCTCAACGGGAGTAAGAAATGTCGACGATTTGTTCAACAGTAAATGCATAGAAAAAAAGTGTATACTACGTATGAATACATATTTTATATGTACTTATGATCTACGAGTATATTATTATTATTATTATTATTAATATAATGTCATATTTTTAATTTTACCTCCTGCAAGTGGCAACAATAATATTACGACAATTGTCTTTAAATTGAAAACTAAATACCTATATTAGTTCATAGCCCGAATAGGCCATACCAACATTAAACATATTGTCGTAGATATGATAACTTGAAATTAGATGAATGTGAACAAACCCGTTTTCGTGAAAAAATCATTATTTCGATTTAAGCGTTGTAATGTAAGTTATACAGCTGTTTTCCCCATTTAGAACACTTAGGAAATATATGTCGATAAGTCGGCAAATTAAGGTCAGTTAGGAAACATCTTTAAAAAGTAAAGACTTTTTATTTTTACTAACTCGGTATATTTGGTCGTGTTTTGTGGTGTTAAGGTTTTTTTCTGACAGTCGGAAAATTCCAGAAAAGTTAAAAACCTTTTTTTTTTGTGCTCATTAGATGTTTTAACTTTTAACAAATGTTCTGCCCCCACGGTTCAAAAATCATTCCGGCGGCCCTGCTTATATAAGAATAGGAATAGATCATACGATCTACAATAAATATTAAAAATCTAATCTTCATCCTTAGGAACATGAATATATGACATGTTTATGATAATAATTGACAGTAATTTATAGTAACGCATATCAACTATTAATATACCTAATTAATTATTGATATTAATTATAAATTATGATTTTAAATTGTTTGTTTCGATAAATATATTCTGTTCAAAAATCAATTGGTTTTTATAATGTACATAGGTACAACAACTATGTTTATAAATTAAAACTATGTACATACTACTTCTAATTCTACTATTAAGGTTATAATGTGAACTCGTGTTTCTCCTACCTCTTCTATACGAACTTGTTCGGCAGTGCCCATATTCTTCTCGAAGAAATAAATAAAAATGAATATTTAGCTAATTTGTTCTGAAAATTAAACGAAATTAAAATAATAGTAATTTATATGTATATTTATATTATTCACCTAAATATGGGAAGCATATTATCAAGTATGCAAAATATTATACCTACCTACATATTTGTATGCCATTATTTGAAATTTTAACTATTTACTAACAAATATTATGTTGTTTTTTTTTCATAGCCAAATACCAAAACGGATAGGTACTTGTGTTAATGGATTTCATTTTATTTTATCGTGTTATAACTAGTTATAGAGAAGTTTTTAAATTCAAATTTTCAATCCAATATACTTATCAACTTTATACATCACACGAAAAAGTATTATACATATAGTGATGATTAAAGGCAGGATTTTCATGCTATTATAATTATTAAATATGCATCTATGAAGGTAAAAATATGCAAGGACAAAAATACGAAATATTCAGTATAAAATTCAATTATTTTTGTTTGGCTTTAAATTGAGTATTAGTACCTAATATTAACGGAAAACATAAAAATTATATAGAGTTCCTTATACATATTTATTTATATGTATATGTAGAAAATAGTATCATGCGTATTATGCGAAATCCGGTTATCACTATTAGCTGATAACTGATCAGTATTTAAAAATGTATCCCATCGAGATTATGGAGTTTTGATGCAACAACAAATTTAATTTAAAACATATTTAAATATCAGATACTCAATGTTTAATGTTCTAAGCAGTGAGTATGATATATTAATTGAAATTCCATTTATTCATTTTAAATTTTAAATCAAACAAGAATATATATATATAAAAATTTTTGGCATATATTTTATAATAAAATTTGAACACCACTCACCCCGGTCCGAAATAGGTCTAACTACACTATCTATTGTATGTTATTATATTATAGCTTATATCCTAATTTAATAGTAAACGATAGAATTTGTGTTTATATAATACTCTATAAATACTATATAATAGGTACCTACTACAATAATCGATGATATGCCGGTAAAATTTGATTGCGATCTAAACCACCGTTAGTCATACGCAGATAAATAATGTACATGTACCTTTGTGGTCGCGTAAAAAAAAAATAAGCTACATATGGGAATGGGATGGACACAAATTGCATGGTTGCCGAATGACTACAATTTTGTTTCTTCTGGAATTCACAAATGATGGTAGGGGTATTTTATAACAAGTGACCTGCCAAACTGTGGACCGTCCTGCAAAATTCAGATTTAATTCCATTTTCGTTCCGGTTTTGGAAACTAGTAAACACATTTACTTGCAGACGAGGGATTCCCGAACAGTGCCGTGTAAAACAATATACAAGTCATAAGGTAATTTTTTTTTTTTAATATCAACATATTATATTCACACATTTAGTTTGGTTTTACTTAAATAAATAATTACCTACGTATTTATAATGTATGCAATTTTATTATTTTATTATTTGAAGATACGTATGATACCTATAGTACGACGTATGACATATAGTACCTTACTAAGTTACCACAGATTTGTTTAACACAGATACAAAATAGTAAAATAGTAAATTTTCGTATATAATTTCTAATTTGGTGAGTTTATTTTTGAACATTGCATTTTTGAATGACTAATTACACCAGGGCCTGAATTTATATGCTCTAATAACCTTAGAAATATTCACTATTAAATAAATATGCATTTATGTTTTTATTTTATAGAAATACGCCCTTTAAAATAAAAAAATATGCAAAAAAAAAATTCGATTTTCAAAAATAAATTTTTTTGTATTATTATTATAATTATTTTTTTGTTATTTATTATTGTTTTTGAAAATGTAAACTGGGTTTCCAAAAAGCAAGCAGCTATACTGAATGTTATACAGGGTGTAGACCATAGAGTAATAATAATAATATAATTATTATAATATTATAATAATAATAATTACTCGATGGTATAGACAGGTAGATATAACAAATAAGTGAATTTATAATATTATAAAAAAAAAGATAGAAAAAAAAATATGACCAAAATAAATAATAATAAATAATGATAATAAAAAAAAAATAATAATAATAAATAACAATAAATGCAATAAAAAATCGTAAAATATTAATATATTATATATACGAGTATAATGTCAAAAAATTAAAAAATATGCAAAATAAAACTTTGTATTTCAGATCTATTGACTATAATTAAAATTTGTGGACATTCTAGCTACTTTTTGGACAATTATAAAAACCATGCAAATGCATATAAATCCCGGGCCTTAGTAATAATGATAAAATAATCTATGACACAATAAAGTTACCTATTTTTTCAATACATTTTATTATAAGTTTTTAATTAGTGTAGAATGCAATAATTAAATTATAATTATATTTTATACTAAGCAGTATACAATATAAAAGTTCGATTTCTAATCAAAAATCTTCAAAGGAGTACCTACTTTGTAATAATTGTATAAAGAGTTTTTCATACTAAAATATAATTAAATTTGACACGTTATTGAAAATGATTTCAATCATTGAAATAAGGCGCAATTTGAATATTATAATATGTTCATTAAACATTGTTTTTTTTTTCAATGGCTGAATATGTTACTTGTTTGAAATTTTTACATAATACAAATATTGAAATAATTGAAATAAGGGGTTCATAAATTACTTAAAACATTTTTCATACATTTTTTACCCTCTTCTTTTCTACTGTAACATTTAGTATAATATGATCAGACCCCCCCCCTAAAATTTTGAAAAAAATGTATGTAAACTTCGATGTTAGATAAATTTAATAGGTATTTAAAAAACATTTAAGTACCGCTGTTTTGCGATTTTTTACGTATACATTTTATCTTACGTAAAATATTCTTTGCCATCCTTCCCCATCTTTAGATATCGTAAGATCGAGTCAGGCCCCCCTCTCCTACAATGCGTCTTACGTGATTTATAAACGACCCCTAAGTATTATGAATATAGGTATATATATTATCTTTGGGCTTCCCTTATTACTTACAAGTTGACCTTGTGTATTATTTTATCCATTTTATAGGCATTCGAAATGCAATATAATATGAGAAGTAGGGTTAAAATCTATGAAGTCTAAAGTTTTATAATAATAATTGATAAACTATAAATTTTATACTTTTGAGTTTGATAAATTATATATTTTGAACAACAGATTCATAATAATGACGTCATGGGTAATTGAAAATAGTTCCTATAAAAGTCCAATCGTGAATCGCTTGCACAGTTTTAGATTCTGAGCGTAGCGAGGGAGCTAGTGGTTTCACAATGATGTTTATTTATTTTTATTTTTCTGTTAACAAATTTACTACCAGAAGGAGTGCTCCGATCTTTACAAGCTTGCATGGTTCCCTGTAAAAAATTCATCTAGTTGGTACTTTAAAGAAGTAATTTTTCGATTTTCTCAACAGTTTTATAATGCGTAAGGAAAAACTACCAAAAAATTACGGAAAAACGGCAAAAATACGATTTCGTTAAATTCATATTTTTCATTTCTTCGTAATTTCGTAATATCATATTTATTTCTACATTTGATCTTTGATGTAATGTTAAACATAGGTAGGTATTGCGTATATAACTAATATCAAGAGTTATGAATACTACACCGAAGCTACGCTCAGAATCGTTTTATTGAATGCAATGAATGCAATTATCATTGCTTTAAAATGCAATACATCCACATCCAAGAGTATACTGCCCAGTAGCGAAGTGCATCCACCCCTACTGATACCTAAGGAGCGAAGTGCACTTTTTTTTTTTAAGGTTATGTCTATGGAATACTTCCAGAAAAATACTGACTACCCAATAATATCTATGATAATATAAAAGTCGCATATTGTAGATATCACACATTGTTCAATTAATATTTGTGAACCCTTGATCTGGTCATACATGTGACGTCACCCGAGGGTGTAGATTAACTGGTCTTGTAAAACCAGTTAAGGGTAAAAAAAATAAGGACGGATTCTGGGCTTAGTTGAAAATCAGCTTTCCGGAACATATTACAAAAAAGTAAGTCGTGAAGGATTTCGTCTTCCACGACCCTTATTCAAAGTTTCTCAACCGAGAGAAATTTTTTAGACATTTTTAGATTATTATATAACATGCATATAAAATAAAAATACAAAATTTTTTTACATCAACGTTACATCAAGGTTACATATTTTTGGTCAAAAAGTTTTGAAAATTAAATCTTGTAAATTACACGTCAATACGTCAATTTATCAATACTACTGTAAATAATGTGTACATTTCAAGTCTTTGACATTATTAAGTACTTTCTGATTTATTACAACTTTTGTTCATTTTTGGTATAGATTTCCTGTTTACTGAAGAAAACTGCCTATTGTAAAAATCGAAATTATAAAAAATTGAAATATATATTATGTATATATATATAAAAAAAAATATTAAAAATTGATTCTTTAAAGTATCTGAAAACTTATACGCCTATTAAACTCCTCTTAACTAAACTAGAATACGAATAAAAGCGACTATATGACAACGAAAAATCCAAACCCTAGTGATCAGAGGTAGATGTAGAACGCAAATCGCCATTCCATTAATAAAATTAAATGTAAACAACTATACTTACCTAATAACAGAAATTTATCAGTGTCTCGTTGATTTTGCCAAAACTTCACCATCATTTTAGGCTTTAGTCATTCACGGATAATGAAGATTATTTATTATCTATGATACCTATATGATTTGAAAACTTACTATGCGATAAGGAAAAAAAATCGGTTTTCGTAATTTCATTATATTTCCTAAGAAAATTTACATGTTTAAAAAATGTTAAATAAAAATTAAAACGAACGCTGCGTTCCTTCATAAATAAATAAAGACGTACGCTGTTAAACATCAAAAATATGAAAAGTAACTCCGTCCCCCTGTGTTCCTCCATAAATCCACCATTTGATAAAATTTATAAAATTCGACTCATACGTCCAGCATTCTGATCAAAACTTCGTCATTTCTAATATTAGCGTGAATTTACTTATTACTAAAATATTATAGACGAGATCATTATCCAAGCTGTATAGCAGAGTTTTATTTTTTCGAAATTTTAATTTTGTAAGGAGATATATATTTTTTTAAATTCCAATAATATATTTTTCTTTAAAATTAAAATGTTGATAAAAAATAGCTTTACTATAGCATAGATAATGATCTCGTCTATAAATTTGGCTACAAGCCAATTTACTTTACTATTAGAAATTACAAAGTTGTGATATAATAATATTGAACGTACATGTCGTATTTTATCAGTTGGTTAGACGGATGAGACAGCAAATGTGGATGCTACGTCCTCTGTAGAGAAAATGCAACACCCTGTTATATTTTATATTTTTATCTTATCCTTTATATATACACATATTATATAATATGTAAGTAAACAGCTACAAGAATACATAACCAAAGGCATCCGCAGGAAGAGACCGAGTGCCTTCTTATACTATTTTGAAAAAATCATTTTGTTTTTAGTTTTTTTTTATGATAAATATAGAGTATAGGTAAACATGATTTACTTTCCCCATCTTCTGAAAGATTATAAATCTGTGATCACCTCTGTACATAACTACGTTTATACTATATAATTTTAAATCGATTTTTTTCAAATATCAATATAGATGTAATGATATTATGAGTACCAAATTATATACATTATACATATATGCAAAAAATCATAAGATTTAAAGGTACCTATTATTAATTGTGTGAAAAAAATGGCTTTGTGGTGATTTCGCATCAATGGGAATGAAAAAAAAAAAAAAAAAATAAGAATATGCGATGAAAATAATTGTAATAATCAATATGTGATAATTTCTACCGTCTGATTATCGTCTTGTGGGGGGATATTATTATTATACCTATAGATGGCAGAAATTTTAAAGAGTCTAGACTCAATAATGCCTAAAAAAATATAGGTAATGGCCTATAGCCAACATATAATGTTTAGTTTGTATACAGAAATGAGTCGATCGAACGGTATCGTTGTTATTGGTGTTTTTGCCGTTTTCATTATTTATGAAATTAACCGGCTACTCGACGTGAAAATATTATACAATACCTACCTAGTATTAAGAACAATAATGAAAATATTAAATTAGAATACGTTCTATACGTACATCTTTCTGCTTTAATGTTTTTTTTTCTTATGAGGAAACACAGTCTCAAAGACTCCCCAGACTCCGCCACTGTATATACGTATATGATAAATATATCAGTTAAAGAATATTCAATAAATATACAAAATACGAGTTTAATAGTATGCTCAATATAATGCAATAAAAATGCAAATTTTATTATCCGCAAAATGTTTAGAGTTCCAAACAAAGTGTAAGTAAGTACCTATACCTATTCCGTTGTATATTTTTTATTTTTTTTTTTTTGTTATACCGAATTTTTGCCATTTTACCATCCGATATTCATGCGAAATGGTAAATCCCAAATAAACCGGTTTTCGGAATATTTTTGAATAGATATTATATATATATATATGTAATATATTAGATAATTATTGTCCGGTATAGGCCTCTCTGTTGTACGGAAGAGGTCATACCGATCACGTATATATGCGATGCGCAAAAGTTGCAAAACCGTCCAAAACTTTCGCCCAAATTTATATATATATTATTATACGCGTATACTGAAAAATTGCATTTATTATATTATGGTTCTCGCTCGTATTGGTAACGCTGCAGTATAACGTGAACGTCCTTCGACTTGACACTGACATGACACAATATTGTGTACCTACTGGTTTTTTTTTTTTCAATAATTTTTACATATTTCAGGAAAGCAGCCCATACGCATATATTGAAGTATTAACGTGAACGCCTATATATATATATATATATATACACATCTTCTCGTCCTGACTGTTGCACGCGCGTAAAAATACCGAAAAACAACATATTTCGATATTAATAATATATACCTACACGATAATATTGCTATTTCATACATTCTATTGGGCATCGTAACATATACCTATAACAGTATATATATGTAATAACAGTGTGGGCAAAACTCGGTGTCGAAGACCTTCGCAGTCAACGACATCGCAACAAAAATCCTACACTCGGAATATTATCCATATTATATTCATTTAGTGGGGGAAAAAAAAAAAAAAACAAAAAACTAATAATAATACTGTCCATTAAATATATTCACACATGTGTAATGTAGCTCTCCGGAGATACTGCGGTATAGGTTATCCTAGACGGATAATATAATATTAACTTTATTTATTTTTTCCCATGCCACTATATAGGTACTATACCTATTATAATGTCGCGTTTACTTTACAATTAATATTAATCATCACTCGCTATTTTATATACCTGCTTATAGTAGGTATTTACCTTCGGAGTGCGAGAATTCATAATATTATATTATTATTTGTCTCGCACGTTTCCGATCGTTTAACGACGATGAGTATATAATAATATACGCGCGCATCGTTTGATGACCGTTCGTTTGTACATAATTCGTGGTCATTCCACGCGGTGAATTATTATCATACGAACGTAAAACGCCCTCTTGTTTTATTGCTCAATGTGTATTAAAATGCATTAAATGTATTAAAATGTATTAAAATTGTGTTCGGAGACAGTGGCCTAGCCAGGAATTTCGTACGGGGGAGGCTAACATCACGTACCTACTACCTATGTAGATAATAAAAAAATGTACCTACTAAAATGTTAAAAGTATCAAAAAGCAGTGGTGGATTTGGGGAGGGACGCAGGGGGACGGAGCTACTCTTCATTTTTTTTCATGTTGAACAGCATGTTACCCCTTAATTTATTTATCAAGGAACGCAAGGAACGCAATGTTTGTTTTAATTTTTATTTGAAATTTTTAAAAATTATAAATTATTTTTGGAAAAATCTTGAAATTACGAAAATGAATGTTTTTTGTCCTTATCACATAATTGGTTTTAGATAAT
>JAIPRL010011516.1:0-13416 GCA_025469235.1 Pemphigus obesinymphae
CTGTCCTGGCCTGAAAATATCACATTTAAATTATATTTTCTTGTTTATACAACGTTTGTGTTATCTAGTAACAATTTTTCAGCTTTTTAGCATCAAACTTTTAGAATAGTTCTTTTTTAAAATAGGGCTTCATTTCCTCTTCTCACATTTCAGAATAACTTAATTGTAATTTATGTTTTTCTTTTATGTTATGTTAGTGCCGTTTTGTGCCATTTTTCAACATTTGAGCACCGAACCCTTCAGACTAACCCTTTTTTTAATATAGGGGTTCATTTTCCTTGTCCTGGCCTCAAAATATCACATTAATTTATATTTTCTTGTTTATACAACGTTTGTGTTATCTTGTACTGGGTTTTCAGCGTTTGTACGTCAATTTTTTAAGAATAACACTATTCTTTTGAAATAGAACTGGATTTCTCCTACCCCTATTTCAGAATAACCCTTTTTTTAATATAGGGCTGCATTTCTCCTTCCCACATTTCAGAATATCATAAATGAAATTTATATTTTTCTTTTATGCTATGTTAGTGCCGTTTTAGGCCATTTTTCAGGTTTTGAGTATCAAACCCTTCAGACTAACCCTTTTTTTAATATAGGGGTTCATTTTCCCTGTCCTGGCCTGAAAATATCACATTTAAATTATATTTTCTTGTTTATACAACGTTTGTGTTATCTTGTACCAGTTATTTAGCGTATGTGCATTGAATTTTTTAGAATTACTCTTTTGTTTATATAGCACTGCAATTCTTCATCCTAAATTTCAGAATATTATAAATGAAATTTTTATTTATTTTTATCCCACATTAGTGCTGTTATGCGCCAGTCTTTCAGCGTTATTGCATAAAAACCCTTCAGAATAATACTTGTTTTTAATATAGGGGTGCGTTTTCCCTCTCCTGGCCTCAGAATATCACATATGAAGCATGTTTTCTTGATAATGCTAAGTTTGTGCTATCTTTTGTCAGTTGTTCAGCATATGTGCATCAAATTCTATAGAATAACTCTATTGTTAATATAGCACTGCAATTCCCCCTCCTAAATTTCAGATTATCATTAAAGAAATTTATATTTATTTTTATAACACATTAGTGCTGTTACGTGCAAGTTTTTCGGCGTTTGTGAATCAAACCATGCAGAATAACCCTTGTTTTTACTTTAGGGGGCTTTTTCCCTGTCCTGGCCTCAAAAAATCACATTTAAATTATATTTTCTTATTTATAAAACGTTTGTGTTATCTAGTTCCAATTTTTCAGCATTTGAGCATCAAACCTTCAGAATAACCCTTTTTTAATATAGGGCTTCATTTCCTCTTCTCACATTTAAGAATAACTTAATTGTTATTTATGTTTTTCTTTTATGCTATGTTGGTGCCGTTTTGTACCATTTTTCAGGTTTTGAGCATCAAACCTTTCAGACTAACGCTTTTTTTTAATATAGGGGTTCATTTTCCCTGTCCTGGCCTGAAAATATCACATTTAAATTATATTTTCTTGTTTATACAACGTTTGTGTTATCTAGTAACAATTTTTCAGCTTTTTAGCATCAAACTTTTAGAATAGTTCTTTTTTAAAATAGGGGTTCATTTTCCCTGTCCTGGCCTCAGAATATCACTTTCGAAGTTTGTTTTTTTGATAATACTACGTTTGTGCTATCTTGTGCCAGTTTTTCGGCGTATGTGCATCGAATTCTTTAGAATAACCAATGTTGTTAATATAGGGCTGCAATTCCTACATTTCAGAATATCATAATTGTAATTTTTATTTATTTTTATGCCTCATTAGTGCTGTTATGCGCTAGTTTTTCAGCGTTTTTGCTGCAAACCCTTCAGAATAATATTTGTTTATAATATAGGGGTACATTTACCCTGTCCTAGTCACAGAATATCACTTTTGAAGCATTTTTTCTTGATAATGCTACGTTTGTGTTATCTTGTATTAGTTTTTCAGCGTTTGTACATCAAACTCTTCAGATTAACCATTGTTTTTAATATATGGGTGCATTTTGCCCATCCTGGCCTCAGAATATCACATTTGAAGCTTGTTTTCTTGATAATGCTAAGTTTGTTCTATCTTGTGCCAGTATTTCAGCATATGCGCATCGAATTTTTCAGAATAACTCTTTTGTTTATATAGAACTGCAATTCTCCTTCCTAAATTTCAGAATATCATAAATAAAATTTATGATTATTTTTATGCAATATTAGTGCTGTTACGCACAAGTTTTTCGGCGTTTGTAATTCAAATCCTGCAGAATTACTCTTGTTTATATTTTGGGGGGCTTTTTCCCTGTCCTGGCCTCAAAGAGTCACATTTAAATTATATTTTCTTGTTTATACAACGTTTGTGTTATTTTGTGCCAGTTATTCAGCGTATTTGCATTGAATTCTTTAGAATAATCTTTTTTAATATAGGGCTGCATTTCCCCTTCCCACATTTCAGAATATCATAAATAAAATTTTTATTTATTTTTATGCCACATTAGTGCTGTTATGCGCCAGTTTTTCAGCGTTTTTGCTGCAAACCCTTCAGAATAACCCTTTTCTTTAATATGGGGGTTTATTGTATATACGGGGAATGTCCTGGCCTCAAAATATCACATTTAAATTATATTTTCTTATTTATACAACGTTTGTGTTATCTAGTTCCAATATTTCAATATTTGAGCATCTAACTTTTAAAATAATTATTTTTTAATATAGGGCTGGATTTCTCCTACCCCCATTTCAGAATAACATATATGTAATTTATGTTTTTCTTTTATGCTAAGTTATTGCTGTTTTGTGACATATTTCAGAATTTGAGCATCAAACTCTTCAGAATAATCTTTTTAATATAGGGCTGCACTTCTCTTTCCCACATTTTAGAATATCATAAATAAAATTTATATTTTTTTTTATGCCACATTAGTGCCGTTTTGTGAAAGTTTTTCATCGTATGTGCAGCAAATCCTTCAGAATAACCCTTGTTTTTAGGATAGCGATGCATTTTACCTGTTGTGGCCTCAAAATATTACATTTAGATTATATTTTCTTGTTTGTACAACGTTTGTGTTATCTAAAACCAATTTTTCAGCATTTGAACATCAAACCCTTCAGAATAATCTTTTTTAATATATTTTAATTCCCCTTCCTAATTTCCGGAATATCATAAATTAAATTTTTATTTATTTTTATGCCACATTAGTGCTGTTATGCGCCAGTTATTCAGCGTTTTTGCAGCAAACCCTGCAGAACAACCCTTTTCTTTAATATAGGGGTTTATTTTCCCTGTCCTGGCCTCTAAATATCACATTTAAATTATATTTTCTTGTTTATACAACGTTTGTGTTATCTAGTTCCAATTTTTCAGCATTTGAGCATCAAACCGTCAGAATAACCCTTTTTTAATATAGGGCTTCATTTCCTCTTCTCACATTTCAGAATAACTTAATTGTACATTATGTTTTTCTTTTATGCTATGTTAGTGCCGTTTTGTGCCATTTTTCAGGATTTGAGCATCAAACCCATCAGACTAACCCTTTTTTTTAATATAGGGGTTCATTTTCCCTGTCCTGGCCTCAAAATATTACATTTAGATTATATTTTCTTGTTTATACAACGTTTGTGTTATCTAAAACCAATTTTTCAGCATTTGAACATCAAACCCTTCAGAATAATCTTTTTTAATATAGGGCTGCATTTCCCCTTTCCACATTTCAGAATATCATAAATAAAATTTATATTTTTTTTTATGCCACATTAGTGCTGGTTTGTGCAAGTTTTTCGTCGTATGTGCAGCAAGTCCTTCAGAATAACCCTTGTTTTTAATATAGCGAAGCATTTTGGCTTTTTTGGTCTTAAAATATCACATTTAAATTATATTTTGTTGTTTATACAACGTCTGTTTTATCTTGTACCAGTTTTTTAGCGTTTGTGCATCAAATTCTTTAGATTTACCTCTTTCGTTATTATAGGGCATTTTTTCCCCTGCCTACATTTTAGAATATCATATATGATATATATGTTTTTCTTTTATGCTATGTAAGGGTCGTTTTGTGCGAGTTTTTCAGCGCTTGTGCAGAAAACCCTTCAGAATAACCTTTGTTTTTAATATAGGGGTGCATATTCCCTGTCCTGGCCTCAGAATATCACATTTGGAGCTTGTTTTCTTGATAATGCTAAGTTTGTGCTATCTTGTGCCAGTTTTTCAGCATATGTTCATCGAATTCTTTAGATAACCTATTTTGTTAATATAGGGTTTCATTTCCCCTTCCCACATTTAAGAATATCATATATGATATATATGTTTTTCTTTTATGCTATGTTTGGGCCGTTTTGTTTGAGTTTTTCAGCGTTTGTGCTTGTTTTTAATATAGGGGTGCATTTTCCCTGTCCTGGTCTCAGAAAATCATATTTGAAATTTTTATTCTTTTTTATGTTAGGTTTTTGCTATCTTGTGCCACGTTTCCGCGTATGTGCATCAAATTCTATACAATTACTCTTTTGTAATATAGCACTGCAATTCCCCTTCCTAAATTTCACCGACCTCGTTAGTATTAACTCCATCTCGCGGTCGGCAATATTACCGACCGGGTTTGGGAGTCCACACACAATGCCACCTACTCCATGATTTGGTTGTCACAAAATTTATACAAAATAATTATTTTATTTATTAAATAAGACAGTATATTATTATGTTTTTTTTTATAATTACATTAAATTTTTAAACTCTTATTTTCATATATATGTATGCTCTGAGAGCAACGCGAACACGCGTAAAAAAAAACACAAAGAAAAATGTATATCATCGTTAATCCAACTATTTTATTTTATTCGCGTACATGTGTTTTTGTGACGACAGTTGTTCACACTTATCAGTATCTAAAATTTTATCGATTCACTACATTGCCCCCTTCTCTGGGTAAAAAAAAAATTAATTTTAACTATTTTATAAATTACACTTTTTTTTTTTTTTTATTCTTTAAAATAATTTTTTAGTAACTCCGCATGGAACAATCCCCTAATTTTATTATTCTGAATCTCACCTATTATATACGAAGCTTTTCCTACTTTTTTAAATATTTTATAAGGTCCCTCAAATTTAGGCATTAACTTTGCGACTTTACCGCCTTTTGCATGACTTACGTTTAAAGCCTTTACCATCACCCAATCATCTACTTTAAATCTGCTTACCTTCATGCATCTATATTCTTTCTTCAAACGTTGTTTTCCTTTTTTCTTTATTCTTTCTCTAATTATCTGATCTAGTTCTTCCCTAGACAATTTCACCTTATTATTCTGTCGTTTAAACATTTTGTCCCAGGGTCTTATCGGTTTCTCATTATATGCAGCTTCATGTGGTGTCATTTCTATTGTGGAATGATAAGTGGTATTTATAATATTTTGTATATCTGTTATTTTTCCCACCCTGGATTTTTGATTTTCACCTACTAATATCCTAATATATGTAATAATATCTCCATTTGCTCTTTCCGCCAAATTCGCCTTGGAATATCTAATTGCAGTAAATATTGGCTTAATTTCATTCTCACATAAGAATTCTACCGACCTTTTGGATTTAAATTCAGTACCATTATCAGATAGTATTCTTGTAGGTTTTTGGTTACATTGATCCATTAATTTTTTCATACAATTAACAGATTGTCCTGTATTTGCTGATCGTACTGTAAATATCCATGTATACTTTGTAGAGTTATCAATACACATCAGTGCATACTTCATTCCTCGTTGTCCAGTAGGGAATGGTCCTATGTGATCTATTGACATTAAATCAAATGGTCCTTTTGCTAATATGTATTGTGAAATTGTACTAGCTGTTGGTGAAGACTTATTTCTCTGACATACATCACACAATCTTACAATTTTTTTTACCATAGTTCTCAGTTTTCTAGTTGTGAACTTTTCAGATAATAATTTGTATGTTTTTTGAACTCCTATGTGACCATAACTTATATGAATTGTTTCTACTAATTTGGTTATTATTCCTTTAGGTAATACAATCAACCATAATTTATTAACTAATTGATACAAAATTCCATCAAGTATTGTATAATTGTTGTTCTTATCTTCATGAACTTTCTTACGGACCATTTCACTCAAAACTTGCTGGTATACATCATCTCTTTCTTTAGAATAACACTTGTTTTTATTATCGGGGTGCATTTTCCCTGTCCTGGCCTCAAAATATCACATTTAAATTATAATATTTTCTTGTTTATACAACGTTTGTGTTATCTTGTACCAGTTTTTCATCGTTTGAACATAAAATTCTTTAGAATAACCTCTTTTGTTAATATAGGGCTGCAATTTCCCTTCCCATATTTCAGAATATCATATATGATATATTGTAACGTAACAAGTCTTTTAGATAGTAGATCATGAATAGAACGACTGAGGGGGGGATAGTGTCGTTTAGTCCATCAGTTTCAGGATGTGAAGTGTGGTTAATACGTTGCTATGGGTCACCACGTCATTAGTCCCAGTAGTATCCTAATCTATCTGTCCTTATCAGAATTTTTTTTATATACTTTTTTTATGTCATTATAAAAATACTGTTGTAATAAAAATTTGTTTTTTTTCGTGCTGTGAACTATTTTGAATGAATAATATATGGTGAATCTTTATATATCAATGGGCCGAGAAACCAGTATGGCTGGTTGAAATTTGCGTTCCGCGGACACGGCTGCGGTCATGTGCCTGTTGGCACCAGGAGGTGGACCGGACCAATAATGGATCATGTGGGTAATATCTAGGGAGACAAGTACCTACCAGCGATGAAACGAAGATGCCAATTAAGATGACCGAAGATGATTAACCTCAATAGTACCTACAAAACTGTTTTGTCCATCTTGTGTGAGTCACCATATTTTCTTCTATATTTGTGTTGCCTATATTGTTGTTATTATTTTGTGTGTTATTCCCTTTATGTTGCAATTATTTATATATTTATTTTTTTTTTTTATACTACCTATCTAAATCATTTTATTCTTCATTATAGTATCTATCATAGTTGTTTTTTTTTTTTATAAAGTTTATATTATACATTTTGTCAACATTTCTCTTGTTCATTTCATGCTTACCTTTAATTTCATAAATTAAAAAAATCCTATAACCTCCTTCACTAGTATGGTGTTATCCGGGTTACAGGTTGGCGACCCGTACATCTAAAGAGGCGCTAGTAATAGTAACATTACAGAATGGCGACCCTGCCAGGATCACTAATACATTATTATTACTATTGTACCTTACTTAGATATAAATTTGGAACATATTACTGGTGTTATAATTTTTATAGGTGATTTTGTTTTCTCTTGCGTGGTGATGTTGGACTTAGTAGCGACATATCGACTATTCGACTATTGATAGATTCAAAGTATCAAACACAAAAGAGAAATGGGCTTACTCTAAAGAGTTTGCTGCACAAACGCTGAAAAACTCGCACAAAAAAGCACTATCGTAGCATACACAAGAAAAAAAATCTGAAATGTGACATTCTGAGCCCAGGGCAAGGAAAATGCACCACTTTATTAAAAAAAGGTGTTTTCTAAAGGGTTTACTGCACAAACCCTGAATAACTGGCACGAGACAACACAAACATAGCATAAGAGAAAAACATAAATTTCAATAATGATATTCTGATACCGGGGCAAGAGAAAGGAACCCCTATATTAAAGAAATGGGGTTACTCTAAAGGGTCTTTAGCGAGTTTTTCAGCGTTTGAAAAACAAACCCTTTAGAGTA
This sequence comes from Pemphigus obesinymphae, assembly GCA_025469235.1. NCBI lineage: Eukaryota > Metazoa > Arthropoda > Insecta > Hemiptera > Aphididae > Pemphigus > Pemphigus obesinymphae. Next base: position 7,739 of record JAIPRL010011516.1, read on the forward strand.
ACCCCTTTTTGATATTTTATGGGTGAACTTTCATCCTCCCCACATAGGAATACTATATTAATAATTATGTTTTCTTTTTACGGTACATTAGTGCTGGTTTGTGCTAGTTTTTCAGTGTTTGTGCAGCGAACCCTTTAGAAAAACACCTTTTTTATAATAAGGGGTGTATTTTCCCTGCCCTGGCCTCAGAATATCACATTTTATATTTTTTTCTTTTTTATGCTACGTTGGTGCTGTTTTGTGCATCAAACCCTTTAGAGCAACCAGATTTCTTTAATATAGGACTTCCTTTCTCCTGCCCTGGCCCCAGAATATCATTTTTTTAAATTTATTTTTTTCTTTTATGCTATGTTTTTGCTGTCTTGTGCCAGTTTTTCAGCGTTTGTGCATCAAATATTTTAGAATTATCTCTTTTTTTAATAAAGGGGTGCATTTTCCCTGCCTTGGCCTCAGAATATCACATTTAAAAATTATTTTCTTGTTTATGCTACGTTAGTGCTGTTCTGTGCGAGGTTTTCAGCGTTTGTACAGCAAAACCTTTAGATTAACCCCATTTCTTTAACATAGGGCTTCCTTTCCCCTGCCTACATTTCAGAATATCATATTTGAAATTAAGTTTTTTCTTTTATGCTATGTTTGTGCTGTCTTGTGCGAGTTTTTCAGCGTTTGTGCATCAAACCCTTTAGAGTAACCCCGTTTTGATATTTTATGGGTGAACTTTCATCCTCTCTCATAGGAATACTATATTAATAATTATGTTTTCCTTTTATGGTACATTAGTGGTGGTTCGTGCTAGTTTTCAGCGTATGTGCAGCAAACCCTTTAGAGTCACCCCATTTTTTTAATATAGGGCTTAATTTCTCCTGCACCGGCCTCAGAATATCTTTTTTGAAATTTATATTTTTCTTTTATGCTACGTTTGTGCTGTCTTTTGCAAGTTTTTCAGCGTTTGTGTATCAAATTCTTTAGAATTACCCCTTTTTTTAATATAGGGGTGCATTTTCCCTGAGAATATCACATTTGATATTTACGTTTCTGTAAGTGAACATATTTTAACATTAATTGAATTACATGATAGTATTGGTTTAAATATGACTGATATATTGTTAGAAACACTTAAAAAATATAGTATTCTAGTTGTTAACGTGGGGAGAAAAGGTATGACAACAGTGCCAATATGCGTGATCAACAAAATGATGTATAAGCAAGAGCTTGTCAACTTAATCAAAGAGCGTTTTATGCACCATGCAATTCTCATTCATTTAATATAGTTGAAGTCTGTGTGGAGAAACTGAAGATTTTAGGGTCAAAGTAGGGGTACATCAGGGCTCATCTTTGAGTCCTTACTTATTTTCCCTGGTTATGGATGAGATAACAAGGGATATACAGGGGGAAGTACGATGGTGCATGTTGTTTGCAAAGGATATAGTACTGATAGGAGAAAGTCCTGAGTAAGTGAATGGTAGACTTGAAGAGTGGAGGGAATCTCTGGAAAGTAAAGGACTAAGGATTAGTAGGAGTAAAACAGAATATATAGAGTATGATTTTGGTAAAAGGGAACACATAGAAAATAGGGAAAGGCTAGAAATAAAGTTAAGTGGGGATGTGGTGGGAGTAGTGAAGACGTTCAAGTAGTTAGGGTCCGTTGTACAGAAAGATGGGGGTTTTAAAGAGGATATGAAACACAGGATTAAGTGTGAATGGACGAAGTGGAGAGAAACGTCAGGTATTCTGTGTGATAAAATAATCCCTATTAGGTTAAAGGGTATATTTTATAAGGTAGTGTTAAGACCTGCAATGATGTATGGAACAGATTGTTGGGCAGTAGATAGAAAGATAGAACAGATTATGAGTGTCGCTGAGATGAGAATGTTAAGGTGGATGAGTGGAGTTACCAGAGAGGATAAAATAAGGAATGAGTATATCAGAGGTAGTATAGGGGCAGCTTCGATAGTAGACAAAATGAGATAGAATAGATTAAAATGGCTCGAGCATGTATTAAGGAGGGAAGAGACTGAGGCAGTAAGATTAGTAAGGAAAATGCATGTTGTTGGTAAGAGGGGGAGTGGAAGTCCGAAAAAGAGATGCGGGGATGTGATGGCGAGTGATATGAGGAAGGTGGGAATAAGTGATGAAAAGGAGGGAGATAGAGTTTAGTGGAAGTGTAGAACCAGGGTGGCTGACCCAAATAGTTGGGAGAGAAGGCGAAAGAGAAGAAGAAGATATAAAACAATTAATTAATTATCTCATTTGGTATAATATCACACCTGTGATGGGTGGGGAGCGATCTCTCCTATCTCCCCTCCTCAAATACGTGCCTGAAATCAGTGTTGTTTGTCACATCGATAATGCATATAGAACTTAGAGTCTATGTGTTCTTCCACATAAACAGATTCAATAACATTTTTATGTTTAATTGATAAATCAAACCTAAAATAGGTATTTGTTTGTGACAACCAGATATTTTTTTTTTTTTATTTAACGAAATATTCTTATGTCTCTTAGTAAAAGTATTCATATAAATACATTTAAATATAATAATTATTTAAACCAATTTTATGGTGGCCTGCAAAATTTTAGGGGAGGGGGGGCTAAGCCCCTGAAGCCAAACTCGATTTCTGATAATGATTGTCCTTTGTACAATGTATATTTATTATTCTTTTATTATATCTTAAATTAATTATTTAATAATATTTAACCTAATTTAAACGATCTTCTATAATATAATAAAAACTTTAAAAAATGAATAGTTCTTCAGACTCGGAAGATGAGTGCTTGTTATAAAAAATAAAATAAATCACCAAAATTTTGGGCTTATAACCATGTTATAAATTAAGTGATAATTTTTAATATCATGGACCTTATTATGATTTACCTACGGTCGAAATTAGTTGTTACTTATAATATGTTTTGAATACTCAGTGCATTTATACTTTGTATATATTATTTTTTATAATATATATATATATATATATATATTGGTATTCTACCTAAAAGTCCGGTGATAAAAAATCCAGTACAAAAAGTCTGATGAAAAAAACGTCCGCGATTAAAAGTCCAGGAAAAATTTTAAATTGTTAAATATTTATTTTATGTACTAAAATTATTTATTATCAAAAATCACAAATATAGGTACATAATATAAATACAAAGTATAAATATAAATTTAAAATATAAAATAAAATACTAAAAAATCAAAATACCATTGGAATATTATTAAAATTGTTTATAATCAAAAATCACAGATATATGTACATAATATAGATACAAAGTATAAATACAAATATAAAATATAAAATAAAATACCAAAAAATTTAAATACCATTGGAATATTATTAAAATTGTTTATTATCAAAAATCACCAATAGGTACATAGATACAAAATATAAATACGAATTTAAAATATACAAATATGAAATAATTACTAAAAAAAAAAAACAAAATACCATTAGAATTATTAAAGTTATTTATATTTGTTTGTTTTTTTTTTTTTAAATACTAAAATAATATGAATTATATGAAATAAAATATTTTAGGTACCTAGATTCTTGGCCTTATTAAAATATTATGTTCAATTTTATCTAAAAACTCTTCAATACTAATATCTAAATTTTGTAAACGTTGACACAATATTTTAAGTCTGATATTTTTTTGGTTTATATTATCTTTTTTATATGTTTCACCCAAATCACTTAAAACTATTTTTGTCCGATCTACTTCAATCTCCAATTTAATTTGTTTTATTAATACCCATATTGTTGGATGACTATACCCTACTAAATGTGTGAAACGATTATTTCAGGCTTCACATACATTATTAGTCCTATGGTCATTATTTAAAGTTGTTTCAAAGACATTCTAAGTTTGAGGTGGATATAAGGCATTTGCTTATCTTAATTTTATTTTTATACCAGCTCCACATTTTTTATATGAACCATTAACATATGTTGTATCAAAGTAATTTAATTCAGTAGATTCGGGAATAAGTGATTCAGAAATTATTTGTTTTAAATAATTCATTCCTTCATTTACCCGATCAAGGGGAATAAAAGCAAGTCCATCAATCATGGAACAAAAATGACTAAATTTATCGTCGTTAATATAAGTCGATTGCAAACCGAGCTGTTGTATTTTACGAAATGTACTCTAGCAAAGATGGTAAAAGCATCCCCTTATTATTAAATCGGAACCTAAAATATTATAAGCAGCTATGATCACCGATTTTTCTAAATCAATGTGTATGAACTTTGAATCAGGAAATAATTTTTTCTCCGCGCACTTTTCTATGATGGATTTAAACATAGAGTCATTGTTTTACGTTTGAGTAAGCAGTATACAGCAGTTACAAAATGATCATTTTTAGGAACTCGTATAACATAAAGCTGAATGAAATGATCGGGACTGAGATTAAAATTACCGTCCCAATACCATGAATCTGCGTTGGTCAAAATATACAATGCTTCGTCCATAGCAAAAATGATAACTCGTTCCCCATTAGTATCCAAGTTATCAGATAGCAAAAATTGTTTTCCATCAATTAATGCCCAATCATCTAAAAATAATATGATAGTGAAAGTAACTAGATACCTACCTAATAAAAGTAAATATAGATTAATAATTGTAGAAACTATTATATTTACTTTCGATTTTTAAATCCTCTAGACTTTTAGGTTTGCAAGGATTAGAATTACTGCGTTGTTTTTGTATAACACGTTTTGCAACATTCTCTTTAGGTATATTAGGTAAAACTTCATTTGGTATTCCACTCACCGCCTCAACAAAAATTTGACTAGGTTTATCACTGGATAGTTTAGCACGTTTTTTTTTATATTGATTTTAAAATTTTCGACAAACAAAATATTTTTATTTCCAGCATGTTATGTTCAGGTATAAACTCTGGATATTTATATCTGTAGTAGTTTTTAAAATTGCTTCACACTTGTTTTTAGTTTTTAAACAACACTTCCAACATATAGTACTAGTTAGTTAATGTTTAATTGTATACGAAAAACCACAGTAAACAATTTTATTAATGTGAGTGCCTTTGGTTTTGAATTTAAAAATGTCACTCATTTTTATAAAATTAAATAGGTAGGTACACAAACGATGTAAAAATCAAACACAAACACGAGAAGTGTGAACCGTTACAAAACTGTACTGAACAACTGGTACATACACATGTATAAAATATTATACTATATATTTTATCTATCTACCTCATATAATTTATGGTCTTAATATTAGATATACGATATAGTTTAAATATATCCACTTATAATCTGGTTATACCCGCATGGCCACTGGCCGCGTATATCACGTTATCACGTGAGTAAATTTGGAGTCCCGTACCATCTAGATGGCTAGATATATCTATTTTTCATTTTTAGACAGAAAAAAAACTTTTTTATATTATGTATCTATATCTATGATTTTTATTAATAAATAATTTTAATATATAAAATAAATATTTAACAATTAAAATTTTTTTTATTCGCGGACTTTAATTCCATTGGACTTTTTGTCATCGGACTTTTTTATTATTATTGTTATATTTATTTATTATTGTTAAATATAAACATACAAACATTTCTTATAAAATATGAAAATAATTTGTCTCCAAAAGCAAGCTTGAGTAGGAGACAAGAGTTCAAATTTAAGTAAATATTTAAAGGAAAATT